>JAYMSF010001808.1:0-11313 GCA_036897335.1 Silene vulgaris
ATGAGACATTTTGCTGGGTAAACGAAATGGGCAAATGGGACATTAGTTATGGGTAGGAGGGAGTAGTTGCCATCTTAGAGCACTTGGTACAATCATGGGCTAATGGGCCACCTCTCATAAATAAAGCAATTGAAAATCCACCGAGGAAATTAAAAATTTGAGAGTATGGGCCGTTGTAAAGCTGTTTCCAATGATTTTCAGGTTGTAATGTGGGCTAACTTTTATTGGGCCATCCCAATCATTTTGTCCCTCTCGACATGAACTCGTGTTAGTTGTTTTCCAATCAAGAAGCCATGGAGTTAATAACTGGATAAGCATTAAGCAACTACCTATGTATGAGACGGTTTTACAATAAAATGTGTGATTTGTAGTTATAGCATAGCATTGTATTAGTTTCGAAAATTAGTTTCATCCTTGTTTAATAAGTAAAGCATCATTGATGGAATTCATCTCACTAGTAACATATTAACTTTATTTAAGCGCTAAGTTAGATCGTATCGCAGAAAATAAGGTGTCTTCTAATAATTTGGATTTTGTACAATGTGTTTGTCCTTCTTGTACTATCATAGATCAACAATAATCCAATTTATTCATCTTGTCATCAACTAATTAGTAGTTTTGTACAACAATGCATTCTAAAATTCCAATTGGATGATTTGGATCCCACCTCACATTCATTGTTTTTTTTTTGTTCTTTATAAAGTTTTTTCAATGTATGGTACTAAAATGTACTCGTACATCATATCTAACCATAAATCTATAATGAAGATTTGATTTTAGCTCGTTTCACTAGTAACATATTAACTTTTTATCACATAATGCTCACACAGTTACACGAATAGACCAACCAACTTCATTAGTTCTTCTAGCTCAAACACCCCTGTATCGTTGCGGACTTGCCAGCTGATTAAAGAGGAATTTTTAACAGGTGATGCTGAAGATGCAAACCAACTTTGACTTACTACAGTTACAATGTGTTGGTTCAATGATTCTGATATTTTTGATCATACTCTATGCAATAGAAAAATTTATATTGTAGAACATAAAATATTGAATGTATGTTGTCATATATTTGGCTCCATTTTTGCTAAATATTTTGATGCTACAGCTAGACTGCTGGCAGTAAGCCCCTTCTGCTGTAGTAGATATAGGTGACGACTGATTATTTCGATCTAATTAGGTGACGACTGATTCCATTTCATGTGTCAGCCTGTCAGGGTACATCCTATGCATGACTTGGTGCATGACAGGGTGCATTCCGTGTAAGGTTGCATCAAACGCGCCCTGCAGGATGCATGAAAGCGTGCAAGACTGCGAGTCATGTGTAAAGCCACCATGATTCATCAAAGATGGGCACCAAGCCACCAATGGCTTCTTCTCGTGCATTACTAGTACTAAATTTACTAGCCACAACCGTGTCTAAATTGGCCGGATTCTACTGGGGATCGTAGGCTGACTGTAAGTAGCGGTCTACACTGTAACTCATAATGTAACCATTGTTTAGGAGGCTTATTCAGAATTCAGATGCAACCCAATTCCCAAACTAGTTGTTCCAGATTAGATGTTCAGTGCAAAAGGGAGACTACCTCTGTATTACGTTGAAAATCTAAAAGTGATGCAATCGTTAAGCCACTGAGGCTGCCAAGGAAACGAGTAATTGAGTAAAGTTACCATCGTTTTGCCAGGAGGTCTGGATAACATGTCGGTACGATCATTGGTTGTCTACAAGTTCTAAAATCTTAGACCCTATTGATATAGTTGCTTTGAAAGGTCAGGAAAGGCTGACCTTAAAGAGTTGACGACTGTAGCACACGTCCAAAACGTTCTAATCAGACACGGTATTGGAATCCGATGACGATTGTCATAGAGTACCAACAAGTATGGAACAACGATTATGCCATGATGGATTCAGCAACTGAAAAGAACCATAATGAAAGTTCAACCTTCTTACTCGGTGTTTAGAGGAGCAGATTAAATTTAAGGACATCTTTAAAATACATAATTGTTTTCCAGCCCATTCAAGGGTTAATCAGACATCATCCCCAGGCTAACCAATGCACGAAACACACATTTGTCGCACTTGAGCAAATTTTCCATTCAGGATTGATAATATTACGATGAATCAAATAACATTGAGAAAAAATAATGCCTAAATGCTCAAACAAGGGATGCATCTAAACTTTCCTGAAGCGCCCTCGAACCAAATTTCAAAGCCTGCCCAAGACGATGAGTTTAACTTGCGGCTGCAGTGGGTACTACGGCAACTGGTTTTGAGTCTTCTGCCTTCTCATGTTCCTTGTTAAGCATCTGGAGTGTTCAAATTGAACAATCATTGTCATGAAATGTACCAAACTTTAAATATGCTCTCTAGAAGAGGAAAAAAAAAACGTTTTTCCATTTAACGTTTTAGAAAATTTAAATACATATGAAATTCATGAATAAAGTAACTAGCTAATCAATGAACGCTTCTTCGCAGCTCATTTATGTTTTAAGCTGGATTCCTATAATCGTATCAGATTTTTTCAGGAGTTTTCAGTGAGAGAGAACTCATCCAAATGCTAAACTGAAGGCACTACGACAGGCAAAACCAGCAGGTGTAAATCATGCAACCCTTACAATACTACAAGAGTACAAGGTCTACAATCAGTTCCAAGGTTCAATAAGAGCAAACAATAATTTGCGAACATGCACAGGAAAGCAATTTATTTGTCTTTCTTAATACTGTTCAGGACAGGAGCTTACCTTGTTGTTAATCAAGTTGTGGAGAGCGATGACACTTCGGATAAGAGATGATAAATATATAACCAGCATCATGTCATTCGTTTTAACTGCAAGAGTAAACAGCACACTGTAAAAAAACGAGAACATGTAGAAGAGCAGAAAACCAATGAAAAGAAATAATCTAAACACACAAAAACCATTGCAAGAAATAAACAACTCCATACCAGCAAAAGATTTGATCAATTCTGGAACGCTTAGATTAGGGAGAAGATTGAACACATCCTGCAAAAAAACCTCAAATGAGTAATCTAGGGTGTTATGAAACCAAACCATACAAGGCTGCGCTCACTAATAAGTCTTAGGGAATTTAGTCTGAATGAGGGGACACTAAAATGATGTTCCCTGTGTAGAGCAGAATTCTGCAGGACACAACTACGCAAGTTCAACTATGATCCAGCTTCCCTTGCATACATTAGCTTCCTAGTTCCATCTTACCCCTCTAAAACAGAAAGGCGAACAGATAAAAATTGCTAACACCTGATTTATCTTTCACGTGGCTATAGTAGTATTATTATTGTACTAAAGAACTAAACCAAGCCTAATTTACTCGAAACTTTAATGATGAAGCTTGCCCCAAAAAAAGGTAGTAATTGCGACATAGATCACATAGTAAATCGTTCACATTGCAAACTATCCAGTTACATCATTCCTGTAACAAGGTTATCAACCAGAATATGCCAAAGTAGCAAGCACCAAGAATAATGAAATTGGGATACACTCAAGAGTATTAAATCTCTGTTTCAGCCACGAATTCATGGTCGCAGACTCGCAATATCGGTATCGGCCAACATTGTCTCAAAAACTATTACAATGAAATCCTGGTGATCATAGAATGGTCACATTTTGGTGTCGATGCACTATATTATTTTCATTTCTTCAGCACATAAAGAACAGTTCGCATATTTGAATAGAAGACACGCAAGACATGAGACGGCTTTTCCTTCTAAATATAGTGAATTGGCATTAGGAAGCACGATTATATCAGCACACAAGACAAACTAATAGTGTCAAAGTTAACAAACCTGCAAATGGTACAATATTTCATGGTTAAGGGGGAGTTTTCCGTCAATAACAAGATCCAAATAGCTACGAATCTCCCGAAGACGTGCATCCAACCCCTTGAGAGCAGCTAGTTTCCCAGTCACCTGCACATTGCCAGAAAGAAGTGGTTTAACTTTAACCAACCGTAAAACAGAAGATATATGAGGTCTGCTGTGATTAACACCAAAAGGCATGAGAAGTGATTGTTTAGTTGACATATACTCCATATGTGGTAATGAAATTTCCTAGGAAGTTCTACTAAACACAGAATGTGGGATATTTCTTATCTAGACCCCCTCAGGTTAGTAGAAATTTCCTACATGTCCAACGAAAATTTCCTATCACTTCCAATGAAGCAATCTTTCATGAGAAGAACTACAACTTCCAACATCTAACCAAATGGCGACTATATATATTAAGCCTATTCTCAAACCATCACAAATGACAAAACTAGCCGAGTGTTGAGAATTGCCTCTGTTGCTAAAGTGCTGATAGTTGTATCCTTCACGTCTCTGAGTAAGTGCTCCACTCCTGCAAGAATACCAAATGTCTTACAATCAAACATACACAGATGAGATGACAGACAGGCTAGTCCGCAACTGTCATATACTCATATTATCAAAATAGGGCAAAGGACGTAAATGCCACTGTCAACTGAAAAGGAAAAAAAAAAAAAAAAGGAGATCATAAGCTTACCAATCTCTTCCACTTCATGCGCTGAAATTTCGGATAGAACATGAACGAAGACCTTCTGGCTCTTTTGTGTTGCATTCTGCAAACAGATCATATAATTAGTGTCTTAACTTCTACATATTCAATCATACTTAACTTCTACATATTCAATCATATTTTAGAATTTGACTAAGTAACAGTCTGCAGATAGGAATAGCTGCAGTAGATTGCAAGATTGAAACATATGAAACTGAGCTAAAATGGCTTCATAAGGACTATTTACTCTTTCCTAAGCTAGAAACCAGATATAAAAATCAAGTTCTACTTGAGAGGTACATTCCTTTAGTCCAGAACAGCCAGAAAATCTTGTTTCCAAATTAATTAGGGGTGGCCAATAAGAATTGTCCAATTTTAGAGGTAATATGAAATAAATAAATAAATAACAAGAATTGGACTGCAAAATAAAGGCAGTTTTCAGACACATACTTCTTTGACCTCCTCAACAGCATAATAAGCCTTGGTTGGTATTCCCAGCTCTTCTGGTTGAACATCAATGATAACCAAGACAGGGTTTGGAACATAGCTGCAATAACCCAAAACGGAAGTAAATCTAGCAATACAATTATGGAATAAAGCCAGCAACAAAAGTAAGCTTAAAGTGAATAACAAATAAATAACCATGCAAGCAGACATAAACAGCATCTGAAATTCTGAAGTTTCAATAAGAATGCCCGGGATACAATGGAAACCAGCACTTCAGATTTCATACAGTGGTTTTATCTACAGTAATTCAATAGATTCTTGAACTTATCATCTCCTTTTGGTTATTTCATTAATTCTGAAACTTACAAATTTTCCAAAAAGGTCAAGACTTTGAAAGTAATCTTTTCCTTTCTTTGGCGAAGAAGATAACTAAATAAAGGGTGAAGAGAGCACAACAGATGTCAATTACTCATTTATAAATGCTACACATATAAGTTTGCAGATATTCAGAACAAAGGCCCTTAGCATATACCAAAACAATGAAACAAGCTGACAATATGACACAGTTTCATCTTGTTCAACTTATTCAGCAGCTCGGGAACAGATTAAGGAAGGTGCGCGCATATTGAGAGCTCGCTACGCAGAAAACTCAGTTCAAGTATCGAAAGAAAAGCACCAACTCAGAGGTGTTAACTCAAACCCTCAAAGTATGACGAGTATCTACTGAGTACTGTCTGGTGCTATTAAGGCCATACGAAACATTTATAACACATCATTCACCAATTACGTTTTTTCAAGCCTCGATCTTGTAAATCATCGATTACTTTCTTTCACTTTGCATCCAGCGCTCTTTCTAGAGAGTAACTCCTATGACTCATAAAAGACATAATGCAATATTATTGATTAAAAAAAGTTATGATTTTTAATTTAGAAAGTATAAAGTTCGCTTTATGCTGCATTTCACCCTTCTCTATCCCCAGGAGACTGCTAGAGGATTATTCTCAAAGGATGTAACTCAATGACGAGAGAAAAAGTGTCTGCCATGCAAGCCATCCATGCTTTAAAAAACTTTTAATCAATTACATCACGTCTCACTTAGAGATCACAAAGTCCTTGATAGTTGATAACACACTTCTTCAAGTTCATTTGTTTTGAATCCGCAGGAAGGGATGTTATTAATCTTCCTTGTTTGTCTAAATACACTTGGTGTATTGTTAACATGATGTTTCTGGAACCCAAATCATGTCCAAAAGATTTGCTTAGCACTTAGTGGAACAAGGAAAAAAACATACTCCATGTTTATTGACGGATTTAAGGGGGAAGGTAATAGCACAAAATATACAATCAACATAAAACATAACAGGATTAAAAATCATGGAGCAGTGAAGCACAACATATAGACAGAAAGCGACAAGGCAAACACATTATATCCTCAGGCAAGTAAATTTATCTTACTCATTAAATAATCTGTGGATATCGAGGTCATTCTCTCGTAGCTTTGGGCCAGTGCTATACCAACCAACCACATGCTCCTTGGCTAAACATAAAGGAAAATATCACAGCATGAGATCAATGTTAAAGAGCTATTCACTAAATCTAAACACTCATAGTACAGGATTATCTAGCGAGTAGTTCAGAGAAGACAAACCATTTATTCTCCTGAACATAGAAAACATAGATTCATGATAGTTGTGGTCGAGAAACCATATGCTTGGGTCCTTGTCATCTTCCTCAAATGGCACTGCATTGTTTGAAATCAGAATGTAGATTAATTATCAACCGCATATATTTATCTACGAATCGAAAACAGTGTACAGACACTTAATGAACGTATACACAAAATTAGTATTTAACACAAAACCTAATTTATTATGATATACACTCAGAAATGTAGAAATCAAATTTCCATCTTCACATTCTAAGATGTAAAGAAGGCCTTGGGCTTAGTAATGAAGGCCTTGCCCAATCAACAACAAAACTAGGAAGTAATGTACAACATCATTACTCCAACAGTACAATGGGTTCCACAAATTACACGGTAAATGGGACCCAGAAGCACTCAGCCTTACACCCGTGTTAACACACGACACTTAGATTGTTTCCCAATGACCAAAAATAAAATTTGCATCGAGAATTGCATGGATATCCTTACTCCTACACATACAAATAGATATAATTCAATGATAAGACGAAGAACATTTGTCCAGAAACCAAAGAGAATGTGAAATTCAGATTTTTGTGATGCCACCAAACCACAAGACAATAAAGAAATCGTGAGGTCAGTGGGTATTTATCCGAGCTAGTTAGGGCTTGTTTGGATCAAGGGATTTGGAGGGAAAGGGAGAGCGGGGGAGTGAAGGATAAATTTGCTTGTTTGGTTAGCTAACAAGTAGGAGCAAAAAGGGGGGATCCATTTTCACTCCATTACACCTAATAAAAAGCCAACCAACATATGAAAGATTTATAGAAAAAACTCCCTTGCTCCATTCCTTTCCCTTCCCTCCAAATTTTTTTAGCCAAATCCATTCTAAGGTTTAGTTTAGCACAAGCGGACTAGATAACAAAGGTTCAAAAGTCAAATTTTTAGGCCTTGTTTTGATAATAAAATAGAAGGGAAAGGAGGGGAGGGTATAGAAGGAAAGGAAAAGAAGGGAAGGGAAGTTGTGGAGAATGGAGTAGGTTTATTTGAATACAATTTTCCTCCAAATCTTTATCATGTTCAAGGAAGTATTTCAAAACTATCCAAAGCTATCCCAGCCCTTGCGCCCCCTCCTAAATCCCTCCTCTCCAAATACCTTTTTTTTATCAAAACATACCCTTCGGCCTAGTTTGATGAGATGATTTGTAGGCAAAGGGAGGGGAGGGGAAACAAGGGAGTCAGAATCCTTTGTTTGGTTAACGAATAAGATACGAGGGAACTGAGGGATTCATCTTCCCTCCTCCAAAGTAAATCAGAATCCCTCCCAAGGCTCCAACATCAGAAAAATTTGGACAGAACCTATACCCAAACACAACTCGCCCCTCCCCCCTCCCCTCCATTTCCCTCTCAAATTGTATCCAAACAAAGGCTTATGTCATTAAAGGAATTAAGCTATGAAATTGGCTTTAGTGACACTCTATATCCACAATGCTATCAACCTATTGCTTCAATAGAGTCAAAGGATCGGAATCCCAGTTTTGTTACAATGAACATCAAAGCTTCTACTACTGTAAAGTCAACTCAATTTTTGATTGCATCGTATTCAGATACCCAAAAAGTTCCCTATTGATTGCCTTAAATAACACCTACATCATATTAAAATTAAGCACCTCGGCTGCATAACCTAAAAGCAACCCTAATCAGAATCATTGTGGGACGCTTTCTAATTACACATAAAGATTAAAACATGTATTCCTTCCGTCCTAATCATTCGTTTAGCATTAATTAAATTAATTAAAACAATATACTGGGATGAAGAGAGTGTTCCAAATCTACAGTTTCGCCAATGCACACTAAATTACTCAGCTCTTCAACAAGCAGAAACCCTAACCAATTTCAATTTCCAATCAAAATGCCAGAAAGATCAACAATTTCAGCTCTTTCAACAAGCAGAAACCCTAAACAATTTAAATTTCCAATCAAAATGCAAGAAAGATCAACAATTTCACTAATTACTCATTCCATCAACCAATCACAAACCCTAAACATTCAGAATTAAACAGATCTCCCAACAATAACTCACAAAACTCAATCCTTCGACTCGTAAACTGCAAGCCGTAAACCCTAAAACCTCAAACATTCATCAAAATCAAAATCAAAAACTCAGATCGCAGAGAATTCATACCGGCATAGCTATTAGTAACATCAACAGTGCCTTTGAAAGTACTACCAAGCAAAACACCAACGACGCGCTTCTTAGTATCACGCGCCACGCGATTGTAGTGATCTACTATACTAAGCAGTACTAATGGATGTACTACAACTTTCTCAATTGGTCTTGCTGATATTTGTTGTGTTTTAATCACATCCATTGTTGATTGTTGATTGTTGATTGTTGAGTATTATGGTCTGATTTTGAAGGTTTTTTGAAGTGTTTTAATGGAGTTTTTGGTTTTCTTGAGGAACAATCTGTTTGATTTTGTTTTTGCTTTTTCTTCTTCTTCTTTTGATTTTTATGATGGATAGCCCAATTATATTTCATTGATACATTTTAGCCCATTGGATCTTGATAACATATGTAAATTGATGTGGCAATCGGGTCGGCTTCGGGTTGCGTTAAGCGGAACGGCTCAAATCGGACTTGTGTCATATCAATATCAAAGTCAACATACTCTTCTGAACCAACTCGGGTTCGGGTCAGGACGTTATCGGGCCAGAAAAGGCCATTTCAGGTCTACTTATCGTCATTTTTTTTAAAACAAATTATTTTAGTTTGTGACCATTATTTGGTTTGGTGATATTGTTATTAAGTAAATCGTATCAAGGTAAAGACTAAATTGCTTCAATTTGGAATAATATTAAGCATAATAATTGTTGAGTCATCAATCTTGTAGGGCCAATATCGAGTCGGGTCAAATTCAGATCCGTCAGGTAACTAATTACCGGGTTATATTGGGTGTCGGTCCAAAATGGGTCGGGTCGAGTAACGGGTTAGTTTTGGGTTGATATATTCTCGAGTTCTGTTGGATTGGGTATCAGACGGGTCAAGTCGGATATATTAGGTCGTGTTAAGTTTTCTTGCTATACTCCGTATTTAATTTAACAATTCTCGTATAAATCTGTCTTTATTGCAAGAGGAGTTAAATTAGATGTAACTTATAGCCTAATGTAAGATAGAGATTTGTTCATAACAAAAGTTGTGTTTATATATTGCAGTTTAAAATGTTTTATTCATTTGTTACCTTTTTATTTTGAGAATATTTTTGAAAGATAGTTTAATCATTCCAACTTGTTATCCAATAAATTACGTTTGGCAGTAAGTCTCACTTGTGACGGCCACTATCCGTCACAAACTTGTGACGGATAGTGGCCTTCTCACAATATGCAAGTGGGAGAGTAAGTGAGGCGCTTCATTTTCGTTCTACTTGCCCTCCCACTTACAAGTATGTGAGAGGGATACTATCCGTCACAAGCTTGTGACGGATAGTGTTACGTTTGGCGATTTGGTGTTTTGGAGTGTGTTTAGTGGCTTTGATGGTTGAGCTAGTATGTTTATGATGTGTGAGTATAGGGATAAGCCCGCTTATACTTCATTGATACATTTAAGCCCGTTGGATCATAATTACATATCTAATTATAGATGGGTCAATCGGGTCAACCAGGTTGGCTTAGGTTAGGTTAAGCCGATCGGCTCAAATCGAGCTTGTCAACTTGTGTCATGTCGGGTCAACCTTCTCTTTTGGATAGAGTCGGGTTAGGGCCAGGTCGTTATTGGCCTAATCATTTCGGGTCACTTGATGTGGGGGATCGGGTAAAAGCATTTTTGGGTCTAATTATTGTTCCTTTTTTTTATTGTGTTGCATCAATTTTTATCAATTTTAGTTTTTGACCATTATTTGGTTCGGTGAATTGTGTTTTTAAGTCAAATGCATCAAGATGAACACTAAATCACTTTCATTTGGAATAATATCAAGCTTAATAATTGTTGGGTTATCAATCCTTTTGGGACAATATCGAGTCAAGCCGACTTCGGATTCATGTCACTGATTACCGAGTTATATATCTGGTGTCTGGTCCAGTCTAAACCCTAAAAAAACTAGACCTTATAGGTTATGATTCAGTCTCTGTTTCCACCTAGCCCGTTCGATTCTTGGGACTGGGAATAGGTAGTTCGGTCTCGAGGTTCTGCTGGATCCCGTTCGGTCCGGTCATATGATGAAGTCATAAAGACTCCTACTTAACGGTGTTAATGAGACGAGACAGCTCGCGAGCAACTCGAGATCGGCTCGAACTCGGGCTCGGCTCGAGAGATTAACGAGTCAAGCCGAGCAAACGCTGGATCGGCTCGAAATGCTCGTGAGCGGCTCGAACTTGTGCAGTGTGATTATATAAGATATTGCTCATATTTTATAAAAATATTTTATCATGATTTGATGATTATGTCTTTGTATCAGATATATCAAACGGCTCACCGATTTGCCAAATATTTTACATTTAACCTTCGAGCCTTGTTATTGAAAATATCAGAAGCAAAAAAAATCAAAAATTAACCATTATATATAGGCTCGATTTGAGCTCGAGTTTGGCTCGAGCTCGCATTAAAGCTCGCAAACTTGATATCGAGCACATTTTTTTCAGGCTCGGGTAAGCTCGAGATCGGCTCGAGCTCGGGTTTTGGTTCTTGAGCACAAGCCGAG
>JAYMSF010001809.1:0-11312 GCA_036897335.1 Silene vulgaris
ATGGGTATTTTGTGAGAGGAAATGGTATCCGTCTTCATTTGTGACGGATATGGTGTGTCTTTAATGAGATTTTGTGTTCAAAGAGTCTTGCTTGTGACGGGTCGGATCTTGTAACAGCTATTTTGTGAGAGGAAATGGTTAGAAGGGACAAGGTGGGCACCCCCCATGTGCTCCCCAGGATACCTTTCTTTACGGCTGTCAAAAGCAAAAAAAAATAAAATATTTTTACTTTTGTCTGACGGGGATATGTTGGTTCTTATTCTAATTCCTTTTCTATAGAAAACACAAATGTTTTTTTTTTTGAATGTTGCCCTCAAACAATAATATTAATCTGCCTTTCATTCAACATAAAAAATGTATACAAGTACACAACTTTTATGTCTTACAAAGGACATTTTTTTAATAAACGGATACAAAGGACATTGAAGCACAAGAAAACATGCATAAATTCTTTGAAGCCTTCGGATAAAGGTCAAGAAGGTAGTGCCTCAGCTCTTCTAGGTAGTAAATAAACTGCTAAAATTTGTAGCCACTTCTCCTGCAACTCTCCTTCGGTATTTAACGCGGCCGAGTAGCCATCTCCCTTGGTCCAACTTGCCTCACCAACTAGATATCAAAAGAGAGAAAGTTGAAAGAATCATCAGTACATACTAGAAGAAACAAGGACAGGAATATCAATAAAAAGAGGACAGGAATAGCAAGTAGAGATAACATGAATGTAGACCTGAAAGTAGGTTTCGAGTTTCCTTTTCAGTGTTGAATATTCTCTCTTCATTTGCTGGAATGTCCTTATGCAGCTGCTTGCACCATACAAAGGAAATAGGCAAAGGGAAAAGTTAGATCCTTTTTGGTGCAGAGGGAGTCACAAAGGCAATTTTAACACTGTCGGGTTTTCAAAACAAATCAGTACCACTCAATAACTTTATCGATTAAGTTAGATGACCACTACAGATGAAAAGTTAGATGTGACTGAAAAATAAGATTCTTGATGTAATGATCAGCAGACGTCGAACGTGTTTCTGTAGCTCTCTTTTATTAGTGCTTTTTTTGTCCATTGAATATATGGTGTCTTTAAGGTTAGTAATGTTGTCGATAATTTATAGTAGTATAGTTGTAGGCTAGTAGCCGGAGTGCAAGATCTCTTGCAGAGAGTGAATAAATGTTCCAATAATAGTAAACAATATACTCCGTATTAAGCAGCTGTCTTAGGTTCCCGTAAGTCCGCAACACAAAAGGTTCTCTAGAGGCTTTAGTAATGATAAGATGCTAGTAATAAGCAGTCTTTAAGGTATTGTAGTAATGTTGATATTGTATAGTACTATAGTAGTATAGTTGTGGCCGGTGGCTAGACCTCACGGCTTACGCGGAGGGTGAACAAGTCCGTAACCCAAAAAGTCTAAAGCCTTTAGTAATAATAAGACACTAGTGTGTCACTGAAAGAGATGGTCATCTTTTCTTCTTTTTCAAGCAGATCAAATTCAGCCTAAAGGTGACAAGACCATGCATATAAAATTAGTGAATGTGCATAAATTCCTGAATAAAAAGGGAAAATACCCGTCGATATTTCCAGCCCTGCAATACTCTTTGAACTGGTTGCACTCATTTTTTACTCTCTTGGCTCCGATGCTGCATTCAGAAAAGGTAATTCATCAACGTTTAAGCCTTAAGATTTACAGAATACGGAATATTATGTGAAGTCCTAAGCTATAAAGAGATTAGTTTGCAACATCATAGTTACCCACCGGGGGATTCATAAAACTTTGTATTTTTGGCCCCGCTTAAAATTTTTGAGACATTAAATATAAAAATTACAAATATTAAACTTTTCAAACACAAGGTGGGCAAAATGCACAATTTTTTTTTTGGTGTGGAAAGACCTTTAGTCCCCTAACGCGCATCCAAAAATGTAAGTACCTGGAGCAACTTCCTTTGAACAGTTGCATGTAGTCGTCCAACTTGACAAAGTCTTGTGGGCACCTGTCTCTGCAGCACAAAAAAACAGTTTAACTCTGTGATGTGACTTACATGATCAACTCTCCTAAGAGAGAGACTTATATGATAAATCAAATAGTAGTCCAAGCCTATGTTACTCGTGTCCAAATGCCGGATTTGTCTATATTATGGGAAAATATATCATATTTTTGGTCTAAAATGAAATGTCCCAGCCATGTCCGAGTGTCGTGTGTCTGACACCGGTAAGCGAAGCAATCTTGAAGAGTCCGAGCAACATAGGTCCAAGTCTTAGCAAGAAAAAGAAATGGGAAAACAAAGAACAAGAAGGAAATAGAGAAGAGAACAAAGAGAAAAGCTTACATTGCTTGCTCTATATTGGTCAGCAACCTTCCTGAATCTCTGTAAAACAGAGTTGTGACCTCCTCTACAAAGTTTGGGTTTGCGTCATCCTGCAACTCTTCTAGCTGAACAAATTGATCATCCAAAAACCCCTGAAATGACAGCATGTATGTTAGAGATGGTGCGCCTAGGAGAAAATAACAAATGATATCTTAACCAGAATTAAGGCACAGATATGTGTACGAGGCTGTCTCACTGTAAGACAGTCCTAATTACCAATATAACAAAATGAGGGGTATCATAGATAATGAACGAATAGAGTTATCTCATAGTGAGCAAGTCTTCTATAATACTTGCTGTTTTATGGAGGGTAAGCTAGAGAAAAACCTGATCAAAGAGGGATTGTCTCATTTGAGTAACCTGACGGTGTAACTGGTTTCTCTCCATATTAATGTTAAAGTATTTAGAATGTCGTTTGGGTTAAGTCTCGGAGTATGTGTATTTCTCTCAAGTGAGGTTGAGTTGTAGTTAATATGCATATGACAAATGGTGCTTATATAGTAAAATTCCAGGAGAGGACAGAGAAAAAGGAGAATAAATGTGAAAAGGAAAGCAAAGAGAAGAGGGAGGGAAAGAATGTTCTGAAGTAGGGCTATCATTACATGATTGTGAGATGAAATATATGAGGGAATGAAAAGAAACAGCTAGTGGATTCACTGTGATGTAACTGATGTTGGAAGGGCATCTGTTGCTTCAAAATCTGTCAGGGAGGAGATGCATAAAGAAAATATCAGAAACGCAGCAAACTTGTTTATATCTCTCTATTGGCCGCTACGTTACTCAGATACACGTCTTACAAACAAAGATACTATTGTGAAGTTGAAATATTTAGAATGTAAAAGAAAAGAAATAGAGAGATGTTTTACTCTAAGACTATCAATCATTAATTATTATAATACTAAATGCTTCATACAAGAGAAGTGTCATAGAAGTAAGGGTCGAGCAGGGAGTCTATAGCCATATCCTTGAATGTCATATTGGACACAGGTACAACCCCATAAGTGAAGAGTAGACGCAACATAGATTAGCCGTGAAAATATTTTCCAATATATTCCAAGAATTTACTATATGCTACTTATGATGCAAAATGCTATTTTGAGCGTTCTAAATACCTAATTCGTCTGTGATTCGTGAAACTTCCTAGCTAAGGTTTAAATAAGATCTCTTTTTTCCCCTGTCAAAAAAAAAAAAAAGATCTCTTCTTTCTAACGTGATTTAATTTTTTTCCTTAGTCATAAATACCTTATAATCTGTTGCCATTTATGGGACCAAAGTCCCACATCAGTCATATAGGGTTGGTGTGGGTGCATAAACGTGTGGCTCTCCCAGACTCCTGCATTTTGACGCTTAAGCTAGCTTCAGAGATAGTGTTTCTCATTTGTGTTATCATTATCGCAATGATTCCAAAGATGCTTCCTCTAGTGAGCAGGCTAAAGGGTAGGGGGGAGTGGTTGGATTTACGTAATTTCGCGCAGAGCTGTGGTTTGCATTTTGCAATCAACCTTTAACCAACAAAAAACCAGTCACTAAATAAAGAACGGAGTTGGAGTAATTTTGAATTAGTCCACAGCCAACATCTTCTTTGAACTGGAATTTTTTTAGAGTACATGACCAATATCCATGTATTAATCACCAGTCCTCTTACAACTTATCACTTAAATGGAAACCGTTTTCAGTACTTAGTTAAATAAGAACCTCGGACAGACAGTAAGACACAAAATTATAATGAATGCGTGTTAATACTATGATCTCCGGACGAATGAGACTGAGGGATACAAGATACTGAATAAATGCACCAGATTTAAGGGTAAAACAACAAATTTTCACTTATGTGACCACCTTGGACTGTGCATATAGCATAAAGATGACTAACCTTTCTTGTAGACACATGCCTTTACAAACGGAACAGTCAGCAGACACAATTTTGAATTTCCTGCACAATCAGAGGACAATTACAGATTGGTTAATCAACTAGGTGTCTGCTGTCACAGTAGGCATGAGCATGGTATTAAATATCGGCTGTAACGGGGTGTATAGGTCAATAATCAAGGATCTTCAGGTTATTGTGCCAAAATTTTTAGATATTGCACACCACCAACCATTATTGCGATAACTAATACAGTGATTTAACGCTGCAACGGGGGTTCCCTTCAACGAAAGAGACTAAGGGGGAGCTTGGGTCACAGGTCATAAACCTTACCCCTTGACCGAAGCTTAGCTTAGTGGTCTATGAATTTAATGTCCTAATTAATGTTTTCGGATGAGCAAGCTTGATAACTAGTTTGCCAGGGAAATTGCCAGAAAATCTAATCTAGATACACTGTCTTGACAGCAGAAAAGGAAACAAATGTGACGGCAAAAACTAGCAGTAGAAACTTGGTACAACGATGGGCTACAATTGTGGGCGCGTTTCATACAAGCAACTCCTTTAAACAATCACATAAACAATACTCATTACTACAAAACAATTGCTTGGCACGCGTATCTATCCCAAAAGAGCTAAGAACTGTTGTTTCTCTTTTTAGACAAAATAAGGTGCATGTTTTTAACATAAATATACTACATTGTTAGGAAGTTAGCTTTGGTATTTTATTAGTAAAGCATAGCAGATCTCAATCAAAAAGGATTAGAATTTATGCAGGAAATGACAGGCACTCAAGAAAAGCAATTATAAATAGAATCATCAGCCAGAAATACTAATATTTTATGGGTTTACAGAATCGTATAATTAAGTTTTCAGTGCCAACCTTAAGATCCTACAAATTCCCCTTTGAAAGCTTTTAAGCCCTGCTCACTCTCTTGAGATATTATTAGTTTAACCTGCAGAGATAATCTTCTAAAAGACTAAACTTATAGCTAAGAATTTTGAGATGGAATATGTCGGTGATCCAATTATGAAATCCCGCTTAATTTTATGTAAAATGTAATGTTTTGCTAGAAGCCGCTTTTAGCTTGAGTAGTTAAACCGTCTAATAATCTTATAAGGCTAAGTGGACCTACACGGTATTAACATGTAGTATAATTATCTTACATAAAGTTTTCATCTTTAAATTGTTTAGAAACACATCAGAACGCTTCAGAACAGTGATTCGGCATAGTGTAATATGTTTGTGCTTCTAATTGAAATACAAAATCAAGAAAAATAAATTACTATACCACAGTATTGATTCTGAACTTTGCAGAGAAAAGGAAAAGTGAACCTTGTTATTACTAATTACTTTAAATTAAGGTATCCGAATTTGGTCATTCTTTTTCCAACTAATGATAAGTTAAAAAAGGAAATAATTATAATAACAAAAAAAACATTCTCAGGGTATGGCTATTTGCTCAGGGGGGATAAAAACTAAGAGGTATTCTGCGGGTGGGGAATAAAAATATCAGCAGACATCTCCAATAAGCGAATAACTGATAACCAAAAAAGGAAAAAGTGACAATAGGAGGAAATGTCCTAATGATGATTGATGTAAAAACTTTACCTTTTAATCATTAGTCATTGTCATGCCCTCTTTATACACCTTCCTGCACAGAAAAAAAATAGTAGATTGGTAACTGGGAAAGTACAGAACAGAGATTCTCCATTTATTCTGATTACCCAGCCAAGTGAGATGTAGAAGGGGTGAAAATCAGACTACCCTGAGCACACATGAGAATACCACATAACACATGTACACCAATAAACTCCCCCATTCCATTCATATTGTCCTTCCGCCCTTGTTAAACTTTGATGACCGTTGGTATTTTTCCGTTTAATTCGGCTTGCGGATCTTCTAACTTGTGCCCTAAGGGCACACGTTAGAAAACAAATGAATAAATATTCTCATGAAGATATTTCCTCATTTGTTTTCTTAAAGTGTGCGCTTAGGGCATACCTAGAAAATCAGTATAGAATATTACAACCACTTTATTTTAGAAAAAATGAAAATAATGGTTTTGATAAATCAAACATGATAAATTTGACAGTGTTCCTTTACATATATTTAGAGAAAAAAAAAAACAGTCGAAATTAACCATCAAAGTAAAGACAAAAGCAAACAGTATAAATGGAATGGAGGTAGTACTCTAGAAAATAGCAAATGTGTGTTCACATCGACTGCTTTGTTAAAGAAACTAGTAGCAGTGTCTTGGTGGAGGGATCAGAATATGGTCTCATGTTTCCTTCAGGCATATGTTGTGATTCTTCTCCCCCATCACTGTCCCCTATGTTGATAAGCATCCCAGCATGGACAACTTTCAAGTATGGAAGCAATAATTGCTACAATTAATCATCAGACGTTGCAAGTTTTCCGAGTTCAAACAAAGACCAGTGAAACAGGTTATTCAGGTTGGGTTCAAATTGGTTAATATGGGTTCAGGCCATTTCAAATGCGCTGTTATCAAATAATTTTGGTACAAAAAAATTGAGTTGTTTTCTGGTCAGTGGTTACGGGTTCAGGTCAATCAGGTCTTTTCAAGTCATGACCATTAAGGCTTTTGTTTCAAATTAGTCATCTTGGGCCAGACTATTTCTGAGTCAAGACGATACAAATTCAGGTCTACTTGAAGTTGTTCTTTTCAGGTTCATGTCAGGTCAGTTCAAGTTTTGCTAGGTCTAACTTGATGCATAAACAGGGTACAATAGCAAATGGAGAAGAATACATGTGAGCTTTAAGATAAAACACGTAGAGAGTAGACAGTTAACATAGCAATACTGTTAAATATAAGTAACTAAATAATCAAGTAATAAAACTCTTAAGTACAGACACCCTGATCTAAACAGATCCCAAGGCGGAAGAGTAGCCGTAGCATAATACGTAAACAAGTCAAAGGACAATTTTCCTGATCCACGGAGACAAACGTAGAAGATAAAGCCCCAACAATAGTCCAACTTATGCTTAAGGTTTCATGACATTCTCCTGAAGTCCTGATGACCTGAATTTCATTTCCAATAGCTATTGAGGATTGAGAATGAAAGAGTTTAATGGGTGTCAAAATTCTGAGACATTCTGCTAATGAGAATACATCCTTAGGCTATCACTGGAGATAATTTTTGGTTATTTAGCATCGGAGTTTACACATAATACCCCTCATTAGAAATGCTGCATGTTGAGTGAGCATGAAGCCTCTGTTAAACGGCCTCTTGAGACATATAAGGGCTGCCATGTGAAGAATTAGCTATTTTTAGGGTTTTGTCGATGAGTATCCCCTTTACTTCATCAAGATAGCACGACTACGAATAATACAAATGATCTGCAGATGAAAGTGATAGTCACAGATGTTAAGCTTCAATGTGGTTTTAATTTAGGCTTGTGAGCAGATATTCGGTTAGCAGCATCAATTCTCCTCATCTTTACCAGTATCACAAGTTTAGAAAGACAACAGGAGCAAAGCATCCACTATGAAAACAACTTTTCCTTTTCCTTCTCCCATCTATTTTCATAATCATCTCAGACACCACGTTCCACGTCTCTTTCAGTGACACTTGTCGACAGTACAGAAGAACAAGTGAGCTCAAATTTGGCACCACAATGGTCCTTGGACACCATTTCAAGGAATTTGTAATTCATGTACAATGCAAATAAATAATACTTCTCCAATTCCTTAACATTCTTAATTCATTTCTCCATATAGTAGCGACAACGCTAAAAATCTAGAAAAAGAATTATTCCCTCTATCTCATCCATTTGTTTACTTTTTCTTTCGGATTGTATTTTTATGCAACCACATGCAAACGGGGTAAGCATATTTATAATGGGTAGGTTTAAAGAGTAATAATGGTAAAGAATACGCTCTTTCGACATAGAAGTGAGCGACGTAGATAAAAAAAATTGAATAATTTCAGACTCTGAAGTCTGAACCTTACGATTTTCACGTTTCCGTTTCCTTAGAATCCAATATTGCCTTCAGTTCGAGCTAGGCGATTAAAAGTTTTCCGGGTAAGCAAGGAAGAAAACAAAGCATAGCTGGTCTCTAGCCAAGGGTTTCACTAGTCACACGGGTACAACTCAGAAAACAATGACCTTATAAGTTATAACTGAGACGAGCCAAGGATGAATATTTCAACTAACGAGTGAGGCAGTGACAGGGGTAGTAGTTTCTAATACAACTCACATAAGCAAGAAAGATAAAGTTCTGTTCTCAACATCGAAAAGAAAAAGTTTGGCCCTAAATTTTCTTTATAGGGTAGTAGCCCATACATTCTTACGCACTGGAAAGAAACAGATTAACAATCACTGAACTTAATTATGGGTCTTTAGTCTTAAACGATTCAACAGATAATCGATTGGAGTCCCAATTTATGGAAAAAAGAAAGCTTAAATAACCGTGGATGGACAATGTAACTACTAACTATTTCACCTAGCTTAAACTTATTTCACATACAGAAGCACACCTCTAAAAGAAATTTGTAATGTCTAAAAGGTAATATGGAAAGCCAACTTAAATCACCCACAAGCCTTACTGTGTAACCTAAATTTCTTACGAATATCAAGTTCATCAGCCTATAAACGGGTTTGGAATGTCAATGTTTAACATCAGCCTTGTTCTTAACATAGAAAGTCATCAGAAACATATGTGCACAATTTATAACATGCTATCAACAAAGTGCTCAGACATACAACACATGGCACCACCGAAAACCCAGAACACTGGGAAGAGAAGGCAGAAGACATACACATGTATAAGCCCTTACGTTTAATGTCATAATGATACATAAGAGTTAAGACTAAGAATATTAGGACCACCTCAAATTTTGAAATATATCATTTCAACCAGGAAAACTACAGTTATAAATGCTGCTGAGATGAAGTAATCAGATACAAAGTCAATCAATCAATCAAACTCTCCAGTTTTTTTGTCTCCAGTTTTTTTGAATAAGATTTTATCAAATACCATGACACTTGTAACCAGGAAACAGAGAAAAGGGGAGATAAAAAAAGATGATAAAGACAGTTCTTGAAGAAAAAAACGTATGTAAGAATGACAAGTTAGCTGGGATAAGCTCCTGTACTTGAGATGTGATGACAAGAATCCAAAAACATAATTGTTAGGTTCTTCTTACAATCTTATCTATGTTTAAAGTAATTACATATGACACTAAGAACAATTACATATGATACTAAGAACAATGTCAATTCCTCAAAGATGCAATTCGTCTCTTCATCCCACCTCAATGGCAAAATCAGCCAGATCAACCAATTTCATTCCAATAGATATTTACTTAACGGATCCATCATAGAGAAAAGAATGACTAAGACAGATTCTCTAGAAGGAAACACTGATTTTATGATGAATGAAGTGAATGAAACCTAATTTAACATCATGTATGATTATACCATAATAACCTACCATCAATTCTTAGCACTCTTAAGTGAAATTAACAGTAAAAAGATATACTGCTGAGTCTAGGACAATCCTCCACACCAATACCACTCATCATCGCATAAAGGAGCGTAAGCCAGGATACAAACAACTCAGATATTTGAAAATGGAAGTTACCCCTGAGAGGCTGAGACATTAGGAATATAGGATAGGACGGAAGATTGGATCGAGAAAAGCTGAGACTACTCATCATGAGTGTGCTGCAGAAGAGAAACGAGGGTTTTGGTTACCAAAATGAAAGTGACAACAGACAAGCCTAACCTTAGCTGTCTAAAGTAAACAGCTTTAACAGTTTTCTATTTTAAGCTGAATTTCTCGAAAACAAAGACGTACACCTACTAGAAGTCCACAGCTAGGATCTCTTCATCGTAATCGGTTAAGCTTCCAGTGTACATTAATCTTAGTGACGCGATTGTTTATTTTCTGTCCGAGAAGTATTATCAAGGAAGATCTTACGCCTCTTATAGTTGGCATTTTCGTGACAAATCTGATGGCATTCGGGCCTGGTCTGGAACCATAACAAACTTAACAATCTCTTTCAGGAGGAATGGGATTTCAAGCTCACAATAATTGTCAATGTTAAATTTACAAGATTCTATGAAAATGTGGCTTGTTTTTTCTAATTTAGCTTGAAGAAGTTTTCTATTAGGAAAATTCAGGAACATCAACTAAAGATGCTCTCAATCCCTACAATCAAGGAAAATCAACTCTTATTATTTTACCACTTCTTGTAATCACTATATAATTGTAATCTTCATCAAGCAATATAGTAAGAAAACATTCCCAACCATTCTATACTTAACATTTTCCTCATCAAATTATCAACTTCCTTAACTCTAAATTAACACACCTCAATTAGGAAAGTAGTTATTTTGTACTTCCTGTCTCCAAATCATTTGTTCAACTTTATTTATTCTTTGTGAGGAGTATTTTGATCAAAGGTAAACAAATGATTGGGATGGGGGGTACTATTTAGGAGAGCAAAATTTGTTTGCAGTTTCTCAAATGTTCTTGAGAGAATTATTAGAACTAAGAGTAATTCAGATTAGAGATGATCAAATGCGGGTTTACGCAAGACGCAAGGCGAATTTAACATGAAATTGTGGCCCATGGGCAAGCAGGTTAGCGGGTTGGACTTATTTAACTTTTTAACCACATAGTCTGTTCTTGCAAGCTGGGTCCAATGGGTCATCACGCATTCCTGCCCATGAACAACTCTAATTGAGACGGTGTTGTATTGGGTAAAAGCGTAAAGCATACCCCTAATTTGCAAACATTAATCACATAGAAAATAGAAGAAGAAATACCAGTATTAAGCAAGGAACAAGATATCTCAACATTTTTGTGTTAATGAATTCCAGTAGATCTATCTGTAACTAGCCTTGCCCACAATGAGCAGAATCGGCTCTGCACATATAAAAGCCATAGATAGACCTGTATTGACATCGAAAATGAACTTCAATACACCACTCGTATATAAAGATGTTGAAATAAGAAAGGAAGGGACACAAATGAAAGCTCAAATTTCGAAATAGAAAGATGACTACAACCTCTGCCCCCCCCCCCCCCCCCCCACACACACCCCCCCCCACTACGACATTCGA
>JAYMSF010001810.1:0-11309 GCA_036897335.1 Silene vulgaris
ACCCCCGTGTGTAGAGAAAAATTTGTTTTTGCTTTTTTTTTTTTTTTTTTTTTTTTTTTTTTTTACGTTGGCCTGCCTTTTCTCTCTTCTGAGATCTTAGTCTACTTGAATCGTTGAACTCTGTGGACTCCTATTATAGTATTATTACACCGGCATGAAAAAAATGTTAAGAGTGATCATTCAGATCTCACATAGCTTCGGATTGTGCTTTAGGTATTTCCCATACGGTTTAAGAGTGTTAGGATCTCTTATCAAAGAGTATGGCTCTCACCTACTTTGCGATTTTCACTAATATTGAGCATCAGGTTTCATATATGAATTTTGGAAGAATCAATCTTTACAAGCTTTGTAACTTTGCCGTTAAAATTAGGATAAAGTGAGGTTTTTAAGATAATGTTGCACACTTTGTGATTGTTGATGAATTGTACATTTGGTTCACAGCAGCTAGGCGTCATGAATGGGATTAGAATAAACAAAACTCATACTATCTGTTTGGTTGAGAAATGCTTAAGTTTGATACCAATAATTTAGGTATGGGGTTTTGATAGCCAAGGGAGAAGGTGGATATGATTCATATTACCCCTTGGGTATCAAATAAATTAAACATCTCAAAATGAACCTCCTAAGTTTTTGAGTCCTCCTTGAATAATATTTCTATTTTTTTTTTCCAATACTAAAAATTATTGGTTTCCGTGTAAATTTTGTCCCACTTCTCTCTACCTTACATTATTCAATTATATAAATTGGTTTTCGTGAATTTTGTAACCAAGAAGATTATTTTGGGATGGAGTGAGTATGGTTTTCTCCGCTCATCATGAAATAATTAAAATAGCTTTGTGCCTGAATTATTATATGTACTAAATTTGGCCATTTTTTATTTATTATACACATGATTATTTGAAAATTGGTTTTGTGTTTTTTTGCCGTCATCTTGTGTAGTACGTTAATCAATTTCATGTATTAGTCATTTGGATATTACCGCGGGCCTTGTTGACTTCGTCCCCTAGGGAGGTTATGAGGCCTATTTGTGGCTTATTCCATCCAACTTACAATTTGGTTGTAGGAGGATGGAGCTGTTTGTGGTTTAATCAATATCTGTTGTTTAATCCATGGCCTTCTTTAAGCCCTATGACTCTATGAGGAGCCTGTAATTTATAGGTGTAGGCGCACTTAGAGGGGAAGTAAGAAATATTCTCTAATGTGCAAAAGATAAAGTAACATATGTAGATACTGTAATGTCAAATATTGATGTGTACAAATTTCACTGTTCAGTTGCTTTTGTCTATCTTACTCAATTTCTATTCTCTTTGTTATACATTTCTTGATTAGAAGCTTGTTACCCTTGGGAATTGATGTTATTGGTCTCTGCAGTGATTTTTTAAGCAGTTTGTTCTGCAAGTTGGAATTGTAACTTCTTCAAACTAATAATTTATCTCATTATGCAGGATGTTTTTCAGAACCCTAAGATTTGGAAGATTATCGTCTCAATGTATGCATTTATGTCAACTCCCGAGCTGATGTTTGGACTGTTTTTGCTATATTATTTCCGGGTATTTGAAAGACAGATGGGGTCAAATAAGTATTCGGTAAGTTCACCAACGTGATTTGGATTATGTGGATGCAATCTATTTAATAGTGTGCAGAACTGGTTCGCTGAACTAGGTAGCTAATTCATTCAGTCTGCCACATCTGAAATATTGGTTTGCTTTTGGATGTTTTTATTTATCTATTTTATTTTTATGTAATGATGTACTCGTGGTCAGACTAAAACGGAATACATAGACTATTGGCATGGACACTGGACAAACCTAAATGAAATATGTAAACTGTTGTTGGGGATATAAGGAGTATTCTTTTTCTTCACGTTTATATCTACCATTTAAATATTTTCTTAGCTCTTAAATAATTTATTTTTGTCATTTTTATGTCTTTTTGTTTTCCTCTCTTCCCACTTATTTTTTACTCCTATCCTTTGTTTTCTTTATCATGTTTTCCATTCTCTCTACTTCTTCATTGTTTTACCAGCCTTAAATTGACGCTTCCATATATCATTTTTTGTCACCTGGCCCCAAATCATTTTTGGCCGTACGCTTTGGCGGTGTAGTTCATCTATGTCTAATCAATTAATGCAATCTGTTGAGTTTGTGGTATCATGGTTCCTATATAATTAGGTCTGTGAGTTGTGAAGTTAATTATAGTATAGTTTCTTACTTTCTTTAGTTTTCTTGGCAGATTCTCTAACTTCCATATTCATCTTTTTGCAGGTGTTTATTCTGTTCTCTTACGCTGTTTCTTTCTTCCTAGAGAGTAGTATTTTAGCTCTTCTTAAAGGTACTACTGTTAATGGTTGATGCGCTGTGGTTAATTATTCTTAATGTTATCCTTGTGTTGATTTTAGTATACTGTATACCAAATAATACGAAGCTTTAAAATTTGGTGTTAAGAAGGAAAGAGCCAAGGACATAAGGGGAGTGAGAGGAAGGAGGGGGTGGGGTGTTCTATTTTTGGTTTTGGTTACTTGAACACCCCGAATGTATTGTGAAGTCAGCAGTAAGACTTTGTGCATCCAACCGCCTTACCTTGATATTTGCTAAGCGCTTGAGATACTGGGGTAATGTTGTTTGTCATTGTTATATGTTGGATACTGGTAGTTGAGTTTGATCAACATAGTTTCTAGTGGTGATACGGTATATAAGCAGGGAATGTGGTGTTTTCTTTTGAATAATAATGTGGAATTGCTTAGACCATGATTTTGAGTTCTTTACTTGGATGTTTGCAGATCCCAGCTCTTCAATCACCACCGGACCATATAGCCTCATCTTTTCAGCATTTGTACCATTCTTTTTTGATATTCCCGTATCAACACGATTTCGGGTGCTTGGTGTAAAGTTCTCTGACAAGTCTTTTATATACCTAGCTGGGCTCCAGGTAATTGTACTTGTCTGATTCTTCTCCGTCTTCACCGTTCAGTTCACGTTGACTGCTCGGAAATATGAGTTTCATGCTCCATGCCTTAACTTGACTGAACTGCTGCTTCTCTTTCTACTTCAAAATGTCTTCCACTTACCATGCCTGAGAAAGCGGATCCGGTCTTTATGACCTCACTCAGAAGCTGAGAAAAACAACCTTAAGTAGACTCAAACCAGTATTGATCCGCTCTAAGAGCCTGGTCCAAAATGACCCTCAGCTACTAATCTGGTAGTCTGGTACTACACATAGTGACAAGATTGACCTGACCTTGAAACATCCTGAACCTAACTTGACCTGACTAGATTCTGATCGGTGACCCAAATGACCTTTTTGCCAAGTGTGGTGTCACCCCACATAATGCTTTAGTTTCTACCATGCAGTTGCTTTTATCATCTTGGAAAAGATCCATTTTGCCCGGAATATGTGGTGTGATTGCTGGTTTCTTGTACCGTATGAACATTTTTTCCATCCGCAAAGCAAAGGTTAGATAATAATATCCTAATTTTAATCGTAATACATACTCCGCAAATGCTTTGGTATCTGAATAATTCACCTTGATTTTCATTCTTGCAGTTGCCTTATTTCCTTACTTCGTTATTTTCACGAGTTTCTTGGCCGTCTACGGGGAGCCCATCTTCTTCAGCTGGAACTCGGAACACACCCAGTACTGGTAGTGCGGCTCCTTATGCAGGGCGACAAGTGGAGGCAAGTATACTTACTCTATCTCGCTCTCCTCACTTTGCTCGTCTTCTCCTATCCCCTAATTGCTTGAAGTTAAATGATTTGATTACAGATTATAATGCTTATTTGGCTTGAAAATAAATTAAGTTAAACTTTAAAGACTTTTGCAATCGTGTCCCTTTAGATTTTAAGGATCTTAGTTTCATTAACAAGTAATTTGGATAGTTGGTAAATGGTAGTAGTAAACTAGTAACTCTCAGTCCTCTTGATGCAGACATGGCTAAAAAGGCTAGTCAAATAATTTGCGTAGTAATTTATCAATCTTGGACCCAATGCAGAGCGTTTTTTTTTGTAGTATCACCTATATGTTACTCCCTTTGACTATTCATATTATTTCATGACTCTGTGTTTGGCACTTGATACCCAAACATAGAGGGTTGATATTTCAATTTAAGCAAAAAAAAAAATTATGAGATTTTTTTTTATATAATACCCAACTGCGAGTCTGCGACACTTGGGAAATGGTGGTGTCGTATACTTCATACCTATCAACCATTGAATTTTCATGAGGTATTACTCTTCACCTTTTTAGGGGTCTGTCATAGATCTGATTCTGTAAGATGCATTGTTATACTTTGAAGTAGCCGACGTTTCATGCAATTCTCGACAATTTTTCATCACAGGTCTGTTAAACATCTCTTTTTGTACCTATCGAGCCAACACTTAGGTTAGGTAGAGTCGGCTCTCATTTACCTCTCCATTTGTGGGAGCCCTTGGGGCACTGTGATAATGTTTATTGTTCCAAGAATAGTCCATGAAGAGACATATCATATACTCCGTAGGAACTTCAATGACAAGCTTAAATTTATGCTTGCTTGGAGTTAAACTAATAAATGGTGGGTAACGCAAGTAGTTTGTACAAGCTAATTAGCTTTGCCGAGCTGATTTGCAGTTGAAAATTGATGGCTAAATTAATTTGTTGAACCTGCCTACTCCCTAAGCTAACAGAACTTGTAGGTCATTAAAGTTGATCTTAGAGATGTGTATATTTGTTGTAATTAATTTGGCTCATTCTTTCGTTTATGTAGAGGAACTACCCTTCTCCAATAGTTGGCTCAATGGAACCGCCAGAAGACTTAATAACGATGCTGGTATCCATGGGATTTGACCGGGATAACGCAAGGCAAGCGCTTTTACAGGCAAGAAACGATATAAATGTCGCCACCAATATCCTTCTTGAAGCTCACTCCCATTGAGACGGATAGAGCTTGCTTGACATAATTCTAGAACTGGCCTATTTTTGTACCAAGAAATGTTTCGACATAATTCTTCCATATTCTTGTTAAACAAGAAGCTACTTGTTTCAACAGTGTTGATGCATATACCTAGACAAGCCTTCTCGATTGAGAAATCTGTAATTTTTTTTTTCTTTTTCTGCAGTTTGTTAGGATGTAGAATAGTACAATTTTATGTAAATCTTAGACCGGAATGTAGATTTGACAGAATGTAGATTTGCTTATTGCTATAGAATTCTATTTGTTACTCAATATCATTTTAAATTTATTGCTTAAGAAAAAATAAATCATCGCTAACCGAGTATTCGATGGATTGCGCAACTAAAAGCATAGATAGTATGGATCAACTTTGAATAGTCTCATTATATGGGTTGAAAGTACATGCTCTGTATCTTTTTTCTTCATCAGGTAGTAAAAGTACATTGGAATACATCATGAAAAAAAAAAAAATAAAGGCTGAAAGCGTACATAAACCTTATAAGACTTGAGTTTGCTGCACTTTCCCCTGATCAAAAATAATGAACGCCAGGGTATCTTGATCTGACGAGTAAGACCATCGTTCTTGATGTTGGTTTGGTCTGTAGATGGATCATTCTGGCTGAGTCAGTTTAGCTATGTTTAACGGTGGACTAGACAGTGCTGAGATCCATGCGACTCTTATGGAGCTGGAATGCTGGGGTGATCCAACTTCCACAGTTGCATTGACTGCCTGACCAATTGAAATACCCTAAGCGAGCATCACAGTGAGCACATGATAGTTTGCCCTCAATACCTCCTTCTTCCACTGCATAATCCAAATAACACGGTAAGATTGAAAGCGTAACTTCAAAAAAATCCGATTGATGGCCTTCTGTTCATGTTTAGCTTTTCTTAGATTAAGTAGTTTATTTCGGCCAAGAGTCCACTGGGATACAGCGGCAAACAAACACTGAAGAACGTATGAGGAATCCAACAAAACAAAAAAAAACCATACAAAAAGACGACAATAAACAAAACCAAAAACAACAGTTTAACTAAACAAAGCTACAAGAGCCCTGTTGTCTTTGCAGTTCGCCTCACGTTCCATTCTCAGTGAAATAGCAAAGTAAGACCGTATTGAAGGCTTTGGGCGTGTCATAAACTAGAAAGCCTAAAAGCTCACTTGAATCCCTGCCTTACAATAGCAAGACCGTTTTACCAAGGTTTTGCCTTCTTCAGTCTACATATATTTTCATCAAGAAACTAAGGATTCCATGGAATACGGGACAGTAAATAGAATGGGTTGTTCACATGCACACCACAGCAGATCTTTCTTATCTATAACAGAAATTAAAATACCTATTTCCCTTTATCAACAGGGTAGACATAAGAGAATACGGAGTAGGAAGATAGAGAATTTGATAAATACCCGTTTTCATCCACTTCAACGGCTCGACAAAGATTGAACTACAACCAAAATCGTCAGATTTGTTGAAGGAATTTCCACCATTTCTCTTGTGCCATTGGAAGGCCGTCATGCCTTCACCTGGGATGTGATCCACAATATTCTCTTGCAAGGCGACAACTCTTCTGCATTTCTTGCAGCGGTATGCTACATTAGAGTTTAAATTACCATGGAGAGATGTTTCTGGCTTCTTAGAGGCAACTTCCTGAGGCAAGCCAGGATCCACAGCAAACTTAGAACTGTCCAACCTCTCGCCTCTATTATAAGAATCACCTGAAATTAGAAACGGCACTCTTTAAGTTTGTAAGCCTTAGTAAAGTCCTCTGCCGTGAATTATAATTATGCATACATATACAATTACAGGATGAATCCCTCTTCATGCCTCTAAAAACAATTATGTCATATGAGACCCCATTTTATGTCTCATGACTCTCATCTCTTCTTTTCTCCGTGAAAAACATCTACTTCAGTAAAAAAAAAAATTACATTAAATTTCACCAAGTTGTTGATGTGCCAAGAAAATATGCAAACACAAAATGGGACAAATATTAATTCTTCTGCTATACTCAAGATCAGAATCTTGGAGAAATGTCAAAAGTCAAGACTGAACATTCATAAGAAAACAATATAGTGAATTTTAGTTTAAGCACTGGGCTTAGTACACACGACTCACAAACTAGATGCTCAGGACTGTCCAATATCAGCTTTCTAATAACGGAGTATCACAAAATATATTCCACCTAGAACTCATCTCTGAATTATGTTGAGCCACTTACAACGAGGACAATCTATTTAAGGTGTTTTGGCGTCTTACAACGACCACCCAGTGTCACAAAAGGCACTTGCCTATGATAGCTTCACAATATAATTAGCACAGAGAATTCAGTTTGGTCATTTTGCCTTACTCATCACATTCCAAAGCTAAATAATGATGATGTTTTTGCTGCATCGAAAATGAAAAATGTATGTGTTTATTGGCTTGAATGCAATTACTCAGTCTCCAAAGGAGAACGATGGCAATGCACCACCAAATCTCGCCAATTCATGTGTCAAAAGAAGAATTTCTTCCAAGAATGTCAACACATAAATGACGTACTATCACACAATTTCCTGCATGCAAGTAAAGATTCTCATCATAATTTTGTATTTCCCTGGTCAGTGGGAACATATCTGGTCTCCATATCGCCATGAAAAGACAAAGCAGGAAAGAGAAATGGAACGCTCAGAAAATGATTCAGAAGGTAATATGTCTAGTAAAGGAAATCATAGAATCCCACAAACAAATTACACTGGCTCTACTGAGAGGAAAGTCACTAAGTTGTTAATGTTGTTAAATTGATGTGTGTCAATATCAGGCTCAGGTGATTGCGACAGATAACAACTAAAAACCATTGCACATAACCATAAAAGAACGGTATGCCAATAGCCATGGGATATTAGCTGCATAAAAACCAGCCCACTACTTAAAAAAAAAAAAAAAAGATCAAAACAAGGCATGTGAAACTTATATTCAGGAGAGCTGAAACAAATATGAGATATCAACGCGACTACTTGGTGGATTGCAGGGTGAAATAGAACGCACCCAGCATTTTCAAACGGAAACGCTTGTATTTAGAGCTTCCACGATCAACTTTAAAACCCATCTCCTCAAACATTTTCAACTACAACAAAGAAAAAAAGAAGATATCCTGGTATCAAGAAATTACTAGCAAATAATATTTCTGATGCAGTGAAGATATACCATGTTTCATAACATCAAATCATAAGGAGACATTTCTCAATTCTCTCACCTGTTCCAAAAAATTGTCATTTGGCGAAGCAGACTCAGAACATTGACGTAACGATTCAAGCGCAGCTGCATAATTTGTAACAGAATATACAAACAATGGTGTGAGAAGATGACAAAAGACCAATAAGAAACAAAAAAACATTATTGGTAAATGCATTTAGCTCTCGGAACAAAGTAAGAATCTTATCACACATACACACACCTTCAAGAGATAGTTGTTCAGATCTCATTAAATATGCTGTAACTATTGCTGCACTGCAACAAAGGCATACAAAGCAAGTTATGGACCTTTATGGGTACAGAATTGAGAAAGCTGGAAAAAGGTTATAAAGCAGTCGAAGACTATCCGGAACTATTTGCAAACAGCGGAAAAACACAACACCTTGTGTAACTGATGCAACTAGACAATGTAGTGCCAAGCATTTGTCAACATAATGTTGCGACATTAATGTACAAAATCAATCGTGTAAACAACAAATGAAAGATGTTAAAATGACCTTGATGGCTTGATGGTACCAGCTTTTTTTTTTTTTATTATTATTCAGAATTCAGACATACCAGCATGATGACCTAGCAAAAGTATATAAACCCTTTGTTCAATAAATGCACTTCTCGATTTCCTGTTTAAGGTGCCTATAAATAAACTTTCTACTTGGAATCTTCCCTTTTTGCATGATTTGTGACCCACTTTTCACTCCGCTTACATTTTAATACACTTGTTAACTTTCATCCAAAAGAAAAGAAGAAATCTATTCATCGACAGAGATAATACTAGTATGATTTAGGTATACACTTGCTAGAAACCAGGGAAAGTGATGTAGGTTTACTTTCATAAATGTTTAGTTTAAGCTGTCCCTCAGATTACTGCCTGGCACACATCAAAGATCCATACTGCAGGTGTTTCTGTGCATAGACCACTTGTCCTATTTCTTTGCTAATGGACTTGATAGAAAAATGACAATCCTCAATTGATTTTCACATCTCCCTACGTCAATTTTCTCAAGGTACCATAAACGTGATCGGACAGTCGCTAAAGAATAAAGATCATCTCAACAACCATAAGTTTCAAGCAATTACCGAAACAGTCTCATGGCACTGAAAAGACCATAGTTACCAATGTAACTAATCTTAAAGACTTTTGCGTAGTTACTACCTAAGTTCAATGTGATTACTTTGATCATATAATATGATAAATATGGCCAGAAAACAATAATAACTCAACAGCAGAACAAATTATTCAGCAAACAAATGAAAATTCATCCTTACCTCCTAGATACACCGGCAAAACAATGCACCAAAACACATCCTTGTTTCCGACTCTCTTCAATGAAATCCAAACAAACCTCCAAATAATCCAACAAATTCTCATTTTCAGTGTCTTTCAACGCAACAGCCATCCTCACCATTTTCAACTCTTTCCCAACATACTCCAAGTTATACACAAGCTTATCCGGCGAGAGCGCACTCTTCGACCAACAGTCATCGCCACCATCATCCAAATCTCCAACAAAAACTTGCCGAATTTCCTTGGCAGGAATTACCAGTGAACTACGCCATTCAGTGAAGAATGAAATTGAGGCCGAACTTACAGCTGACAATATATGTGTAATCTCAGAACTCCCATTCTCAAGGATTTCCGCCGCATCACTAATGTTTCCAATAAACAGATTTTCTCGCACTAAACACGGCATGTTACACCAAATTTCGTCTCACAAATCACCTGTCACATTATTAATTACAATTAGATAGTCCCTCCGCTATTTCACACATCAACCTCACATTTCATGATATTCAGTTCTCTCTTCAAATCTCTAAAAATATAGATAAACAAACGTACACTTCTTACAACATGATTTTCCGCCTTGAGTCCAATTATAAAAACTTCGTAACCTTTTACTTAGTACTTTTCCATAAAACTGAAAGTCAAATACTTAACTCGAAAATGAGATACTGTAGTACACAGGACGAAAACTTCATTCATTATTTCGATGAATAACTCGAGATATGTCATATCGCAATTCGCAACGGAATATATCATCTCAATCCTAAAGCTATCAAAAGAATAAAAATGAACTGCACTATGAATACATTAGTCTACAAAAATTAATCTATAAAGTAAATTAATTCGACAAATTACCTACTAATCGACTGTCTCAATCATTTGTTTACCTTCAATTAAAACACGCCACAAGGAATAAAAAAATGTAAACAATTGATTGGGACAAAGTGAATAAGTGTTGCACTCGGTGGCGGAACTAGGGGCTAGCAGGGACGTTGCCTCTAATCAATGAAAAAATCTACTACTCTCTCCATCCCGATCATTTGTTTACCTATTCCATATTTGTATGTCTCATTCATTTATTTATCTGGCTAATTTGATCATTGACAATATCTATAAATAGTCCGCTCTTCTTTTCTTGGTCTTCGTGCCAAAACCAAAGGTACCGTGCTTATTTCATTTGTTGTTCTATTCCCCGCCCCTACGTAACTATAAATCCTGATTCCGACACTGATTATTACATCGTCGAAAGTAAAATTAAACCAATTAAGTGCAATAGTTACGAAACAAAAGAAAAAAAAAAGTGTAAGAAAAAGTACCTGGTTAAGGACTTAAGGGGGAATATTCCGGCGAAATGAAAAGAAGCGTTGTAGTGAGTGAAGAGAAGTGGGAGAGCGGTAGCTTTTAAATAAGAAAGGGGGAGATGGCGCGTGAGTGGTAGTTATGTATTCGACTAGTCCTCGGAATTGGTTCGGTTCTAATTTAAGAGGAGTACCTTTAAACGGTCATTTTCGTTTGAAAGCCTCAAACTGGTCATATGTAACGCATTTTAGATTTACACCAAATGTGTTTCAGTTTAAATGGTCATATTTTACCATAACAATGGTTGCATAAGGTCGTTTGAAGGCTTCAGACGGAATAGTCCATCTGAAATGAGAATTAGTGGTTGTTTAATTATGATTTTTTTTTTAAGAAAAGAACAATTAATTAATAGAACGTCATCCGACAATTACAAAGAATAGGTATAATTGAAAACAAATCTAATGGAAACTAAAAAACAATTTTCTTATAGACTAAGGATCTCAAAACAGCATATGACAATTCGGCTCGTCCTATTATCGCTATCTTCATGTAGCTTTTGAGGGGATCCTT
>JAYMSF010001811.1:0-11308 GCA_036897335.1 Silene vulgaris
CATTCCTCAGTTAAACTCCTTTCTTCATTCATCATTTTTCATTCTTCACTCATTCTTTCAATTTAATTCTACCATATTTCAATTTGCTTTCTTCTTTACGAAATCGAATTCCACCATTTTCGTCCTATACGAAATTTCTACCCTATTTCCATTCTTTATCTCTATTCCTCCTAAAAATCAATTTTACCCCAAATTGAAATTATTTAGGGTTCTTTAGTTTTCGTAATTTATTGAATCTTAATCTGGGAAATTGGGGAATTGACTGAATTGTAATATTCTCTTATGTTGCCTCTTAATCTGGGAAAAATTGATTGAAAAGAGGACAACTACGGGGAAGAATAAGTGTTTGGGAAGAAAGGGTAGTTCGGTCACTTTTTAACAAATTTTACCGAAAATAGCGTGTGGTGCAATATTTTGGAAGAAAAGTGAAATTTTGGCTGTAATTTTCAAAGTGATTTTCAAAAGACTGTAATTAACAATTTTCTCATAAATTTATCATTAAAAAAAAAAAAAAAATGGGTGGTTTTTTTTTTTTTTTTAAAAAGAAAAAGTAAAAAAAAAAAAAAAAAAAAAAAAAAAAAAAAAGTGGATTTGGGCGGGGGAGTCGGGGACATGGAAGAGCAAATTAGGAAGTGACTCCACGTCCTGTATGATAGAATCAGAATCTTGTTTCCCAAAATTCCGAGTCAAGCCAGGAAGCCGTCCCATTTGATTGGTTCATATATTGTTTTTAATTAATGATTTTTAGTATAATACTGCTATGCTGACTCTGCAGTCTTCTTCACCTACTGAATCTGAAATTACTATCAAATCCTTAGAATTATAAGCCAGACAGACAGCTGCATTCTCCGACACTCCCACTCCTTTAATAATCTTGAGGCTGACTTTCCAAGGCAAGATCCTCCCACTTTCTCTTTTAGTATTACATATTCTTTCCCTTTATATATCAATCATGTTTAACTCATGAATGCATGCAATATTAATTCATTAATTAATTAATTAATTAATTAATACCTGTGATTGGGTTAGTAGATAACTAGCCAATTACCATCTCTGGGTTAGTATATAAAACCTCTATCTTTCGTAACCATTTATTATTTGAGATCTCTACATCAATAACAGAAAAGAAAAGATGGTCCAGAACAAGGAATCCTTGACCATTTCAAACACTATTTCTTCCAATGATACAGTCACCAGCCATGAACAAGAACAAGAACTACCCACCAGTAATAATAGTATTATTACAGCCAAGAAGAGCAAGAAGTTGACTTTGCTGCCACTCATATTCCTCATTTACTTTGAAGTTGCTGGTGGACCGTATGGCGAGGAGCCTGCTGTCCAAGCTGCCGGTCCGCTGTTTGCCTTGTTGGGTTTCCTCATCTTTCCCTTCATATGGAGTGTCCCTGAGGCCTTGATCACCGCTGAGCTCTCCACCGCCTACCCTGGCGATGGCGGGTTTGTCATTTGGGCCGAGAGGGCCTTTGGACCCTTTTGGGGTTCCATCATGGGCACCTGGAAGTTCTTAAGTGGGGTCATTAACATTGCTTCCTTTCCTGTACTCTGCATTGACTACATGAAGAAGTTGTTCCCCGTCTTCGCCTCTGGTTTGCCTAGGTACTTGGCTATACTGGTCTCCACCTTACTCTTGTCATTCGTCAATTACACTGGACTCACCATCGTGGGTTACGCGTCTGTCGTTCTAGGAGTCGTATCCCTCTTGCCCTTCCTAGTCATGTCTTTGGTTGCCATACCGCAGATCCAACCTCACAGGTGGCTAAGTTTGGGTCAAAAAGGGGTCCAAAGAGACTGGAATTTATTCTTCAACACTCTTTTTTGGAATTTGAACTTCTGGGATAATGTTAGTACTCTTGCTGGTGAAGTTGACAGACCACAGAAGACTTTCCCAACTGGCTTATTTATAGCTGTCATATTTACATGTGTGGCATACCTGATCCCTCTCTTTGCTGTCACCGGGGCTGTGTCCGTGGATCAGAGCCTGTGGGAGACTGGCTTTATGGCAGACGCTGCGCAGATGATTGTTGGAAAGTGGTTAAAAATATGGATAGAGATAGGGGCCGTTCTCTCAGCAATTGGACTTTTTGAAGCTCAGCTCAGCAGTAGTGCTTTTCAGGTTTTGGGTATGGCGGATATTGGATTTTTGCCCAAGTTTTGCGGTACTAGATCAAAGTGGTTCAACACCCCATGGGTGGGGATATTGGCATCAACTCTGATTGCAATAGGGGTGTCATATATGAACTTTACTGATATAATATCGTCAGCCAATTTTCTGTACAGTTTAGGTATGCTGTTAGAGTTTGCATCGTTTATATGGTTGAGGAGGAAGAGACCGCAGTTGAAGAGGCCATACCGAGTTCCAATGGGAATTCCGGGATTGGTGATCATGTGCTTGGTGCCGTCTGCATTTCTGGTGTTTATAATGGTAATTGCTACCAAGACGGTGTTCCTGGTGAGTGGGTTGATGACTGTTGGTGGAATCATCTGGTTTTTTGCCATGAAGCTCTGCAAGACTAAAAAGTGGTGTGCTTTCGGTAGCATTCAAGTTGAGGATTGAACCAATCGTCACGAAACATCATTTTCGAGATACTTGTGACAAGCATGAGCAGGAAATCTACAGAAGCAGCATTACAAGTTTGACAGTGGAATGAAATCAGACAATCTACAGATTGGGGCGCTGCCATTCGCTTTTCACTTTTCAAGTAGGATGATATGCAAACTTGTAAAGTAAATTTTGTTTATGGTTCTTGTCTTCTGATGTATTAACATGGCTTAAATCTGTTTTCTTCGTCAATTCTTTCTCAGTCCATCCATTTAATTTTCCAGTGTACTGTAAGAATAGCAGATACAGTTCACCAGATACAGAGAATGGATATACACAGGTTTTACTGTTTCAATTCGTCCAATGAATATTAAAACAAGATGGCAACTGATAAGGAGATAACATGGTAGGAAGAACAAGGGACTTGAAAAGTGGTAAATAACATACATGACCTATGATAGCAAAACATCACCCTGTCGGAGTTTTTTTTTCTCTTCGCCAAATCCCTATCATCTTAAGCTCAATCAACCTCGTTCGTATAGTAGTCGTAGGAATTGGTAAGAAAAATAATCAAGAAAATAAATGCAACATGATTCCTAAGATTACAACCCCAAACTCGGGATATAACACGAAACTGCTACCACCCATGAGCGGACTAACTGGTCCAAATGCCGTGGGACTCAATCCAGCTGTTGAATTCGAACTGTCATACAGGGAAAAGTGAAGTAAACATGAGATCAACAAATCAACTTCAAACCAGTTCGAGAACATAGACCAACATTTGTTAGATTATAAAAGCTTGACATATATAGAAGAATAAAATGATTATTTACCTTCCAGTGAAAGCACATGAACCATAGCCTGTGACAACAGAAATGTCAAGATGAACACAATCAGAATCAGCATAGATTACACAAGTATTACTACTAATAAACTAGCTACTTGCTTCCCTACACATAAAACTCAAAAATCAAAAATCAAAATATAATCACAACTACGCTATTTCACAAAGTATGATGCCAAAAATCCATGCTGTCAAGGGTCAAGGACCTCAAGGTCAGCAAGTAACGAAGACATACACAGTCCCCTATATCCAATTTCATATAATGGAGCAATTAAGTTCATGACATTATGATTACTTATGTGCTGAGTGTGAACTAACTAAAGCCAGAACCGCATAATTTGTTCGACTTATCATAGAAAAGTTTCCTACTTTCAATCACATTGCACCATTACATGGTCAGAGCATTATGGAGGGTGGGTCCAATTGAAGGAGTTATGTCCTATAAAAGGCGTTTTATCTCCCCAAAACCCTACAGGCTTACACCAATGTGACCAGAGCAAGGAGTGCAACTCATTCAAGAACTAATTGTTTTTCTCTTTGGAGAAACAGAAAAGGTCTTCTCTATTACACTAGGGGAGTGGTGGGTGACTATTACCCCCTTCAGAAAACAAGTAAACAACTAGTCAACTAGTAACAACTTCCAGCTCGTATCTATTCTCCATCCATTTCATCAATCTTTATCTAATCTCAACGACGCTCTTCAATCCTTCAAATTTTGTCAATGCTCACTAGATTATCATTTAAACTACATGAAGATTATATTGCAAAAAACAAAAAAAATAAAAAATAAATGGAAGAACAAACGAAAGAATTAGTTATAGACACGAGGACTTACTAGGATCAGCATTAGTTGTAGTTGCTGTACCATCGAAATCACAAGTCCCACCAACACTATGCATCTTCTGATAATAATCGTTATAAGCATAAGAGGCATGATTCTCAGTGGTATCAGGGTAATAACATGGGTGTCCTTCTTGAATAGCTGCACAGTTGGCATGACCATCACCACAAGCCCAGTTCAAGCCTTTCCGCAGCTTATCTGTGTCGGCACCTGCCTTTGCTATGCAGAAGAGACCAGTAGAATTCCCCATTGTTTGACCCGGACCTCCAAGACTGAGAGGATAAATAGCTGAGCCATTGGTAAACAGCACTCCCCAATTTTTTTCAGAGATAGGACCACGTCGGCCATCTTCATTAAACAGCTCATATATGTAGGTGTTGATAGGAATATCTGACTGACTTGGTGGACCCGAGTTATTTAGAACTCTTCTGATCAAGTTATTATTATAGGTCTCAGCATTTTTGACAGTGGCATCAGGTTCATTAGCTCCCCCATTCCACGGCCATCCAGTTTCAGTCACGACTACTGGAATGGTGGAAAAGTTTAAAGCAGCAATGGAGTAATAGGCGGCATCTACCATAGCATCAAACATGCTATCATAATGATATAGCGTGTTAGGATCAACAATCTGCTTGACAGGGGAGAGGGGTTGGAAAAGGGCATAATCAAGGGGGAAGATGCCATTTCCTTGGGTAAATCCATAGTAAGGATACGCATTTAGCATGAAGTAAGAGTTGGTATTCTTTAAGAACTGAAGAACCTGGTATAGAGTAGAGTTCCAGGAGGAATTGAAGATGGCAGTTGAAGGAGGAAAAGGTCTAGAAATAATGTCCATAGAGTGTGGGGTAGAGACTTTGACCTTGAAATTTAAATTGGTAGCAACAAGAGCTTTATGGAGGTTGTTTAGAGCGGGAACGAGAATAGGAGCGGCATGTGGGATTGTACTGAGGACCTCGCTACCAACAGCGATGGCAGTGATGTTGGTGTCTGGCACGTAAGCTGCGACATTTTGGTTGATCCATGCTGCTGCAGCAGAGGGCGATTGCCCAATCCCTAGAACTTGCTCATTAGTCACCCCAACCATGACTTCTATGCTTGTGTTAGCTAGGGCTTTAAGCATGTGGGCATCAGCATCATACAGTCTAACGTGAGTTATCTGGTTAGCTTTAAGAATTGCAACTAGTTCTGAAGCGGGTGGCAAGTTAGATAGACCAGTCCCTATATCTATGCCAATAAATGCACCTGCAAAAAACCAACATTGATTTTGTACAATTATGGGTTGTTTCTACAATTGGTAAATGTGTGATTAAGCAAATGAGTTAGTCCTGTGGGTGGGCCTGACACAAGCCTATTTGGGGAAATTAACAATCCAAATAAGAGGAGGGAGTAGTAATGTTGGTAATAAATATTAATTGGAAGATTGATACAATCCTAATGAAACATGAAATTTATGAGGTGAGTCACCTAAAGCGGAATGAAGGAGAGTTAGCAGAAGCAGTGTGTAGACCCATTTGTGACGCATCATTCACCCCGTCCACGGACCGGAAACTAGGAGCACACTCCTGTGTGGAGCATAAAAGAGCAACAAAGTCAGGACATAGGTTAAACAATTCTAAGAGCACAATTAGCAAAAAAAAAAAAAAAAAAGAGAAAAAGAAAAAGGGATAGGTGAGGAAGCAATAGCAATAATAGTGAAAAGAAATGTGAAATGAATTAAAGTGAAAATACAAGTAGTAATTAGGGTAAGTAAGAGTAAGCATGCAACAAATGCCAAATGTACAGTACTACTACTACTAATTGAAAAGAAGAAGAAGAAGAAGAAGGAACCTGGAGGGGGGAAAGAAAGGAGCAGCAAAACAAGGTTGATGTTTGTAAACACTAAATCTGTAATGGTAGTAACACTGGTAAGAGTGAGAGCTTGCTTTGTGATGTGTGAGTATGTGTCCTCCTTTTCCGAATACTATGTCTCGTTGTCGTCTCCCCCACTTTTCTATTTTTTATTCATTTTTTATTCTAAATATCTTTTTCAAACAAAGACGACACAGTTTACATGTTTCCACACTGCACACACACACACTCTCTCTCTCTCTCTCTCTCTCTGCTCAGTGCTTGACGTTCTTCCTCCCTTTTTTCCCATTTCTGCTTAATTACCGCTTTTATTAACCAAACATCTCCCTTTTCTTAATTACCCCTTCACCTTTCACCCTCTTTATACTTTAAACCACACTAATTATCTTACTAATAAATGATCTTTTCGTCTCAATCATTTATTTATGACATGTAATGACTCCATTTATATAGCGGCTACCACTTCTTCTATTCATCGTCTATCTCCTTCCCAATACATTTATGGGTCATTTGCTACAAGGATGATTATGTTCAATCAAAACCATTAATTTGTAAACCCCATTCATATTGAATTACAAATTACAGAGGGTAATGCATGTAATTTTAAGAGAGTAAAATGAATTGCAAATCAACCCAACCGAACAAACTAACAGTTGGTTCCGTCCTATTTCAAAACACCGAAACCAAACAACTCATTAATACGATGCTTAATAAATGCATGCAGTATTACTGAAATAATCAAGAGTTACCGTTAGAATACTACTGTAGTACGTACTAGAGTAATAAAAGTCACACATTCACACCTCAAAAGTAGTAAGACAAATAAGCAGAAACCTCTCCAAAGCCCAAAGGCCATCTTTTTAGCTGGGGCGCACATTACACATCTGTAAAGTAGTCAAGGCCATGGCTCCAACATTGCCCCATTACCTCAAACTCAAACTTACAACACCAACATTTGGTTACTTTCAAATTATGGTAGCCAAAGGTTGACATCCTAAAAACCGCAATCAGATTAACAATACGGACTACAAGAGTAGCATAATAACTTAACTAGAATTCACAAAACGACATTAGGTTGGCCTCATTTAGAATCCTATCCTGTGTTTAGGCTACTAGGGTTTTGACTTAACTCATCAAACACACATTACATGCATGATCCATTTCTAAACTCGTCTCTGTTTGAAGAAAGCATACTAGATTCCATCCTCACTAGGTGACCTTTCTTTTTTCTGCTCCATGGCATGCTCTTCTGGATATGGGCTCCTGCCTCGGCTCTCAGCCCTACCACTGCTTTGGCTCTTGCTCCTGCTCCTCGAGTTACGCGGAGGTGGTGAACGAGAATATGATCTTCCTCTACTTTCTCGAGAATATGACCTTTCTCTACTGGGCTTCCTGTGTTTGGGTGTACCAGACCTGACATACATAATTCACATTTCGTTACATTACTCTTAACATTTTTTTCACTGCTTGCTCCATAAAAAAGTATGGTGTAAATCACGACCCTGATTAAATTAATAATAATAATAATAAAAACCATGTATTGCAGAGATAAAGACGACATTCAAGGATTCCGTTTCCAGGTGCTGTGAGCAAAACAATATAAAGAGAAAAAGGGGGATTCAAGAAACGGGCATTGCTGACAATATATTGTCATTATCCATCAATCGCAATCTCAAAAGACATATTGTGGCCTCCTTAGCTTTTAAAAGGCGTGAAGTGAAACGCACTATTTTTGCAACAAATATGTACTTCGAAAGAGGGCTAATGGGTAAATGACATGTAAAAGAGCGCAAGAGCTTAGGGATAATGTGGGAAAGAGAAGTGTGATACAAGAACTAGGAAAAAATATGGATATTGCATAATAGTGCCCTCGCCAGCTTTGTCTGATCCACATTCTACACGGGGCAAGGAAGCATTTCGGTTAGACCGTTAGAGTCTCACTAAGCCTTCGGCTTGAGCATGCCCAAGGAACGCTTTTTAAAACTAAGGCTTCAGAGTAAGATTTAAAGCAAGAAAACGAAAAGGAAGGCGATAATCATAAAACCATTACGTTGGCAACAAGAAACAATCAATTCCACTAATATATAAATGTTCATTGAAGAGCTAAGCAGTTGGCCTTTTCAAATACATTGGCCCAACATTACGTATATGGTGAAAGTGTGAAACAGAATCAGGCAATGAAAGCAACGATAGAATTATAGAAACATTAGCAAAGAGCAGATAAGTAGTGAGTATCCAACCTACCATATGCAATAAAAGCATATGTCACAAGTCTCACAATGAAGTTACACAGGGGAACCACATCAAAAACATAACGGTACCACCAAGTCCAAAAAAATAAAAAGGAAGTTGAAACATAATAGGTGAAAAAATGATCAGTGTGATAGTAGCACTACCTTGAACGTTGTCGTCGTTTGGGGGAAGGTGAGTAGCTACGGGACCTTGACCTTTCACGTCTTGCAGGTGGAGATCGTGAATGCCGTGGTGAGCGAGAGCGGGAATAACGGGCAGGAGAACGTCTTCTGCCATGCCGGCTCCTATGGCTGCTGTAAAGGCGACAATAAAGTTATAGCCCGTAGAATGAAAAACAGACAAACAAAATACAATAATATAATCTTCATAAGCACCCTAACAATAGAAGGTGATTCACTGATTCATAGTACAATGTTGTAAAGAGAGCTAGCAACTTCGGTAACAGTATAAAAAATCGGAAGGGAGTCTTCATCATATGTTCATAAATATGGATCATGTGATACCAAAACAAAATACGAGTAAATGAGAAAGTTGGGAGTAATATGATTTAGCCAATATGTTATCGAGTCAATTCAATAGAAGGCTACGATGGAGGCATCTACGAAGGAAGAGCATGTGCTCTCAACATAGTATTAAAATCCCTCCAAGTAAAAAGTGAAGATCAATAGCACTTTGGCGAAACATCAAAGAAAATTCTTTAAAGATGTAATCAAGTTTCCAGTTCTCTTCACACATTAGCTAATATGGTAAGACATATGGAAGAGACTACAAAGTGAAGACCAGGCAACTATGACATATTGACCTAAACTTGTAACTCCAATCCAGCACTGCTTTCAATTAATTGACATAATATGCCATGACTATTAAAACTTCCTGCACCACTACTTAAGGTAAGAACAGCATTTTCATGCCAACCTAGTGTAAAACAAAGAGAGAGTAATGGAATTCAACTAACTACAATTTTTCTTCGGGGCGTATACAACTTAAATTTGGCTCCTATGATGAAATATAGATCAAATGGCTCCCTAACATGGTTGTATGTGGAATGCTGGTAGTTGTAATCTTGATGCACTATCCTTGAAAGGGTCATAAGAAAACAGAGTCACTGATTTTTCAACACGGGTGTAAGGTTGAGTACAATATGTACATCCAACACCTATAGTCCTATACCGTCTCAATATCATCATAGCCTGAATCCCAAAATGATTTGGAGTATGCTCACATGAAGCATCCTTTGGAATGGTCAATCAATCATAGATTAGAATTTTGAAAGCCAACACAGAAGACAACATTTTATTGCAAAAAAGGGAAAACCAATACGTTGAGGCAATGACGTGAAAAGCTGAGTGTGTACCTTGACCTTTCTCTTGACCTCATCTCAAGGGGTTTCTTCCTATTTTCCTCGGCAAACACAACTGTTAATTCACGACCTTGGAAAACTTGACCATCCATCTGGTATTTTGCATCAGCAGCATCATCTGGGTCGACAAATTGCACAAAACCAAATCCCCGAGGAGCACTGCAGAGGTGTGGCATAGTTCATAAAACTGATAAAATATTAATTAAATTAAAAAATCTTAGTATAGATAAACTGGTAGTTGTGCTCCACCAATGTTTCATACGAGACTTGCACAATAATAAAGGTCTGGATAAGAACATAAGAAGCGAGCACACAACTGCTGACCTTGTAAAGATCAGTTAAAAGAGTGAGTTGAAATTCTTCCAAGACTTGAATGTGTGCAGAATGTATTCATTTCCAAGTTCCTTCAACTCTTGATACAATTAAGAATATCTTCAACAGGACTCTAATTACTTGACAGATTTCTTCAAAACCATTAAATTCACTGTTCAACCTCAAATGTTTAATGAATTATGTAAAATACATTACTGAGATAGAATGATGCTTATCAAGCGAAACACTTTATGGGTGATTAAGGTTTGTTGGATTTTAGTTTCAAAAAACTAAGAGCATGGTCATCTGTTAGTCGGTACCATCTAATGAATTGAAATTTGCATGTTGGAAAACAAAAGTAAATATAAAATGGGGAATGCTATGATTAAGCAGATGTCTCTCGTAAACGTAACACCTTTGTAATATAAGAATTGACGGTAACAGTTAGCGAATAAAAAAGTGTTGTTAAGTATATGCTTAAACTTCCAAAACTTGAAGGGATTGTGAGAAGAGCTTCCTTAAAGACATGGTAATCTTGAAAATGATGATTGAGGTTTCATGATGGAAGATTAAAGTCTATTCGAATCCTTGCATTGATATACATATACTATGTGATTAGGGTGATGAACATTCATTAATCATTATGGATGGGAGTGGTATGGAACATGAAAAGACAATTGAGGCATTTAAAACAAAGAGAAATGGAAATGGTAATAAAAAAGAGTAGAAAACAGACCCAGTATAATAATCTCTGGGCAAGTAAATGTCCTTGAGGGCTCCAAACTTGCCAAAAGGTCGACGAAGGTCATCAGGTCTGCATAATTAATTAATTAATTAATTATATATTGGAAAGAGTAGTCGAGAATTGAATAGACGAGATTAATGAAAAAGAAAAGAGTACCTGCAATCATGGCGAAGATTACGAACGAGTAAACTAGTGGATAAATCCCTGGAATGGCGAGAATGACGAGGCCTAGGACTCGGACTGCGTCGTCTCCTGTTGTAACCACCCCTTTCCCTTGGTGGTGAGGGACTGTAGCTTCTTCCCCTCATATTCAATTCTATTCTATTCTGCAACACATACACAATTATTATTATTATTAGGGATTATTCAAATACTAATAATTGAATTGCAAACAAGTTCTGCAATAACAATACATGAGTGCAATTAGTAATACTACCACTACTAGTATTACAAGAAACAATAAGGGAGGGAGGGAGGGAAGGGGGGGGGGGGGGGGACTTCATTTACTGTAACATTCTGGCAAGGAGAAAAAATTTGGGAAAGGGGGG
>JAYMSF010001812.1:0-11306 GCA_036897335.1 Silene vulgaris
ATTTTCCCTCCCCTCCAAATCCCTCTACCTTCATTTTGCTAACCAAACAATGGATTTCTCATCCTTCCAATTCCTTCCCCTCCCTTTCCCTCCAAATCTCTCAATCCAAACACACCCTTAAAGTATGAGTTTTGTTTTAAAGATTCCGAGCTATATCATAAAGTTTATGAACTCACCCACTTAAGCATACAAAAAATTAAACTTTAAGAAAACTCAAAAAAATTACACATAAGCTCGGTTAGATAGCTAATATACAACTGGTTAGGGAAATTATTTCCAAACACACACACACCATCCCCCTCCTCTTCCCTTCCATCCCTTTCTCTTCCCTCCTTCCCCCTCCCCTCCCATTCACTCCTATTTTGGTATCCAAACAAGGTCTAAAGGTGCATTTGGATAACAATTAAGAAGTGAGAAGGACATGGAGGGGGAAATACGTATGGGGTAAGGGAGATCTCCTTCTTAATCTTTCCTATGCTAGAGGGATATAATATTTGGTTTGGAAGAGGGAAAATGGACAATTTCCCTTGTCTATTTCCTCCAAGGCTACTTGCTAACAAAAGAACGGAAATCGTATCCCTAACCTTCTTTTCTTTCTCAATCCCTCGGTCCAAACAAGCCCCCTAAATCTTTCAGATGTTAAAAAATATTGTAATCAGGCTTGCAAGAGGAAAATGGATTCCTGTATCTGTCTTGAATATATTTCCCTTTAACCCAATTTGCTATCGAAACCTGAAAATGTGTTCCGCTCTTACCCTCCGTGTACCTCCATCCCAACAACGATTTATTCGCAATGACTCATTTCTTTCCCCCTCGGAGACTCGGTTTTCACCTTAATTGAAGAAATTTGGCTAAACAGTGGAATTTGGGTAAATACGCGGAGATCACCATTGTAATGCCTAAATATCTGAAATGAGGTTCCATAATACGAAATCTAAAATTGGGTAGAAAGCATCTAACAAGAGTTTTACTAAGTTTTGAAATCGAAAGCCAAATTCATATGCTGAATCGACGATCCAACAAACAAGAACCCTAAATTACAATCTCAATTAAAAATGAGATAAAACAGGAGAAAGTATAGATAGAATCGGAAACAAGAGATGAAGGAACCTGCATCCATTTGTCAGTGTGCGTAGTGACGACTTCAGTGGCGACGATGGAGAAACTTTTGGCATTCAAACGGAATGGAGCTGACTTAGACAACGTCCTCAGCATGCTCATCGCCATTGACAAATCTCAACAGAGATAAATAGAGAGAAAGAGAAAAAGAAAGAGAAAGCAAGAGGTAAAAGTAACAAGGTGGAATGATTTAGGCAGGCCTTCCTCCCTACGTTGGGCTTTATTTAACTAATTTAATTCACCAAGAGGAGGGAAGCACTATGTAGATTGTAGAGTTGGCAATCGGGTTACTCGGGTCGGTTACGAGTCGGGTCGAAACGGCTCAGGTCATACCGGGATTAGGTTGTGTCGGGTCAATGGCGAGTTTGGGTCGGTTATAGTCATGTCAACTCATTTTCGAGTGAAAAGTCGGGTTGGGTCATTAGCGGGTCAGGTTATCAGCATATATTTTATCTTATGTATTTAGTTTTTTACGGGTAATTCTATGTTTAAAGAATTTGTAGGTGTATTAATTGTAGTTTTAAGTGAAAATAATTAAGATGAATGTCAATTTGGTCTTATTCACATCCTTATTAAGCTAGTTCATTATCGGGTTGAGTAAATATCGGGTCACGGGTCGGTTCAGGTCAGGTCTGTTCAGGTTAATCTTAATTTTAACTTCAAATTGAGGTTCATCCACTTTTTTTAAATAAAAAATAAAAAGGGGTGCGTTATCGTTACATGAAAGTCACAGATAAATTCGGAAGCAAAAATATATGTGCTCTCATCATAACCATTGTCGACTCACACCCTAATTGAGTCATCAACAGACATAGTAATATTTTTTGGTTCAATTTGTGAGAGGAACACATGAAATGTAAACAAATCATTGATGAATAATCTTGTTCTCCTTCCCGAATTCAAGTCACTGCAACTGGTCAAGTTTGAAAGAGGGTGAGGTTTGTATTGTTTCCACTTTCTTTGGTATGATTATAGATTGTGAGGTATAATCGGGTTCTAAATCAACACTCCAGTACACTGTGGATTCAAGTTCATTTTGTGTTTGGGGGTTTGTTTTTGTTTGTTCGTTTTGTTCAAGTGTTCCCCCATTCCCCCTGGATGTATTAGCCTCATTTTGAGATGAATGTGATTTTGTTCCCCCGAATTTTGGCCGGTTTCACCATTCAATAGTTACTTCAACTGTAGTACAAGTTCATTTTCTTCGTTTTTCTCGTGTACATCATCCATGTTATGTCGCAAGCTCAAAGTCAATCCTCATCATCTTTATCATCCTCTTCCTGTGTATTAGAATGAAAAGGACTAGACTCATCAGATATGACATCTAAACTTTCTTCCATTTTTATAGTTCGTTTATTATACACTTTATAATATAAGCCTTGCTATGATCCGAATAACCGACAAATATGGCTAACCACTACGAGCATCAAATTTACCTAAATTATTCGTTCCATTGTTGTGACTTGTGAACAAAACATTTGCTTTCAAAGCATTTCAAATAGGATATATTGGGTTTTTCTTTCTTCAAGCAATTTTTAGGGAGTTTTATCAAACACTTTTCGGATCATAACACGATTATAAATGTGACATGATGTGTTGAAGGCTTCGGCCCAAAAGGTCTTTGGCAACTTACTACTATTGAGCATAATCCTAACCATGTTTCCAAGTGTACAGTCCATACCTTCCACAGCCTCGTTTTGTTGAGGTGTAGCACGTGCAGAGAAGTTATGGCTAATGTCGTGTTCATCACAATAAGTAACAAATGATGCATTTCAAATTCGGTTCCATGGTCGGATCTAAAAAATATGAGCTTCTTATCAAATTTGTTTTAGACCTTTTTAACTAAATTATAAATTCATCAAATAATTCATCTTCAGAACTTAAGTAGAGAGCTAAACAAATCGTGAAAAATCGTCAACAATCACACATAAGAAACGACTACCTCCTTTACTTATAACATGCATTAGTCCACATAAATCGAACAATATGAAGTAATTCAAGAGGTTTTGATTACTAACGAGCTTTTTGGATTTAAAGGAGATTCTTACTTGTTTTCCTCCAGCACAATCATCACATAATCCTTTAAAGCCAAATTTAATGTTAGGAATACCATCGAATAATTCAAGTCGCTTAAGGGTGTTCAATGTTCTAGCATTTACATGACTTAATCTTTTATGCCAAAGTCATGAGTCGTTCTTTAAAGCACTTATACAAGACACGGTACGACTAGACAGTGCACAAAGTGTAGCACCCCCACTTACCCGGCCAAGGTAATCGGGAGTGTCACCATCTCGGGTTCCCGAGACAGTGAATGAAAACTATAATTAAGTAACATTTATTAAGGTTCAAGTTTAATGATTAGTACGAAATGAAGTATACAATGTGAATTATACATTATCCAAACTCACAATGATAAACAACCCTAACAAGTCTGTAACGACTATAGTGTGACTACTCCATTAGACTCCCCAAAGTCGATGGCGCGACACATATCTTGATCAACGTCAAAACCGAAACCTGCAAATCACATGCCACCCTAATTAAAGAAGGTGACATTTTACACAGAGCCAACACACGCCAATTTCAATAATATAAATACTCACGACATGATTTGAATGCAATGCAATACGATGAATGAGAAACACATGAATCACAAGTCACCTCAAACCACAACTCCACATCCACCTCAACCCGGTGATGGCAACGCAACACCACTACCAACAGTCGGATCACAATCTGTAAAAGTTACCTGTGGCGCACACAAAATACTCAGTCCAGGCGCTAATCGGACCCTGCCAGATTCGTGACGCCGCACGAATCTCCCGTGCTCAAGTCATAAATGTGCATGTCCTCCTTGGAGTGAGAAACACCAAGGAGCAACCCGGGTGTAAGACGGTCTCGCGAACCACCTTACATCTCCTCAACGCCATATACATACAAACACAACTCCACCAACAACCTCCAACATGGCAACATCCATCAACATTTTCATGTAAGTGTGTAACCAATATGCATCACAATATGCCAAGTATGTTCGCATTAGACATGAATCTCCAATATGCCACGAATACATGTACCAACTTACTCCGAGTCTTTAAGACCCAATTACACATTCTCATGTTATAATGTAATTCCGACAATTACAACAATCCCTTAAGACACAATTACCCATTAACATGCATGTCATAATGCAATTTCTACAATAATCCGAGACTAATAACAATTTCCCCATATCATGTTATAATGGAATTCCAACAATAATATGAGACTAACTACAATTATCAATTATCATGTTGTAATGCAATCTCAATGGTTGAGCCATATTTGTTGATGATGACAAGTCCCTAATCCTATCTTGTCCCCTTAACTAATGTGTGTTGGCTAGATATGAGTTGTAACATGTTTACAAGGATTGACATCTTATATGGAAGTAGTTTGAAGCGTCGATCATGCCCTTGTCTTTGATGTCTAGCTATATATAAAGGAGAAAAGCTTAGGTTCTGCAGAAGTAAACAATCCTGAAGACGGTTTTGGGCTGTGGAGTAGAATAATAAAAAAAACAAATTCTTGTATTAAACGAGCCATTTTCATCTAAAATAGTAAATTGGTTTTGAGACAATTTCATGGTTAAATGTGAGCATAATGTTCGAGTTAGCGTGTACAAGTTATGGTGTTTCTTTTTTCAAAATTGGTCACATTTGGCTATAAATTGGTCTTGCCTAATAAAAACGGGTTGAGATACGGGTGGATGAGCAGTAATAGGACTCTACACGTGGCGCCCCACCATTGCATAGATTCCATTGAAGTGACGAAAAAATACTTTCTCTGGCTTCCAATCCTCCCTCTAAAATTCCACCATTAACAACATTAACTTATAATTCCAGAAATTTTACCTTCCGATTGACATATTAGTTAGCTTCCAAGATCATCATCATAATCATAATATTTTCTCAATTTCCAGGTATTTCTCGATCTAATTCCCTGCATTTATCATTCACTTTCAATTTTAGGTCTTTATTGATTCACATTGATTCATTTTATTTTTGCTCAAAGATCATAACTTTATTAAAAACCCATGTTGTTTTTGTTGTTTAATTTCATACCCACTAATCTAAATATGAAAAATTTGTAATCTTTTGCTTTATGTATATTTATGTCTCTTGCTTTTTAATACTCCTTCCGTCCCGGTCATTTGTTTACGTTTGGTTTTGGCACAAAGACCAAGAAAAGAGGAGAAAACCAATTATTTGATGACAAGTGAACGGAGGGAGTGATAAGGAATTAGATGTATGATGGTGTTGTTGATGCTTAATCTTTAATAAGCAAGTTTATTGTTGAATTTTTGTGATTAAAATGAGATTTGGGATTGATGTATGTATGTATGTATGGTGTGGTGTATTAGGGTTATGCAGAGATGGTGAGATTACAACCATATGCTGGACTCAGTGTATTTGCAACTTTAGCTGTAATCTATCATGCATTTCACACAAGAAGGCAGTTTTACCCTGCTATGCTTTATCTATCGACGTCGAAGATTAGTTTAGTTATCCTTCTCAACATGGGTTTGGTCATTATGTGTTCCTTATGGCAACTCTCCAAACGCTTGTTCCTTGGTTCCCTTCGTGAGGCCGAGGTTGAGAGGTTGAATGAACAGTCATGGAGGGAGGTTATGGAGATACTTTTCGCTATCACTATTTTCCGACAGGACTTTTCTGTCTCCTTTCTAACTATGGTTACCGCTCTCCTCTTGATCAAGTCGCTTCATTGGCTGGCTCAGAAACGGGTTGAGTTTATTGAGACTACTCCGGCTATCCCTAAATTGACTCATCTCAGGATTGTCTCTTTTTTGGGTTTCCTTCTTCTTTTGGATAGCCTTTTCTTGTATAGCTCTGTCAAGTCTTTGATTGAGACGCAGCAAGCTTCAGTGGCCATCTTCTTCTCATTTGAGTAAGTCTTTCATCCCGTCTCATTTATTTTGCATAACATTACTTGTGTTTAGTCAGTGAGGCTTGTTTGAGATAGTCGTAGCTTTAGCTCTATTATTAAAATGAGGAATACGAACTTCATGGTCTAGCTGTATGTATTTAACCATCTCATATTATTTTTTTGTATTGTTCTTTGTGACTTGGGCATTAGGAGCATATAGTTCTTCATTTCAGGTTAGCATCTGTAAAGTGTAAACTACAATAGATTAGCTGCTGATTTGATTAGTTCTATTGTTGCGACTACTTGTGATTATGTTTAAACTAAAGGTATAAAACTTTATTATTGATGCCTAGTTATAAGTTATATTAGTAGTTAGCATCTTTGTTATGCATTACATTGAACCAGTATGTCAAATTATTTTAGTTTCTATATGGTGTACCCCATATTTTTCGAAAAATAATTTTTGGTGGTAATTACATTTTCCAAAAATTATGGAGAACTGCTTAACCGTTGGATATGGGGTATAAAAATTTTTGGTGGTAATTACATTGAACCAGTATGTCAAATATCCCTTGTACCATAATTTTTGGACCCATTGACATGATCATCGTTTCTCATCATAAGCGACTGCTTAACCGTTGGAAAACCTGAATTATGGTACAACGGATATTTTAGGAATTACTCAGTGTGTTTAGGGGTTTATGATAGAGCTTGAAAAACCAAAGGAGTACAAATAAAAAATTCCAATATTCCATGTGAGAGTATCTCATAATTGTGTTTGTAGGTACATGATACTTGCTACAACAACAGTTGCAATGTTTGTGAAATATATATTCTACGTGAGTGACATGCTCATGGAGGGCCAGTGGGAGAAGAAAGCCGTCTGTACATTCTACCTGGAGCTTATCCGCGACTTGCTGCACTTGTCTATGTACCTTTGCTTCTTTATGGTGATATTTGTGTAAGTTTTTCGATCAGTTCACAATACAGTTGCACCAGGTTTCCTTTGTTATTCAGTTTAGCATTCCATGCTCTAGATGATATGTTTGTACTAGTACTCTTCACTTCAAGCGGATCGATGCATGAGATGTTCTTCGAAATTTTCAGTTTGTGTTTCCACGTTGTAGTTCACTACTAACTGTATTGCGTTTTTTTTTTTTGAATGCCTACTTGATTTTCTTCTGATTTCTTAGGAATTACGGGGTGCCATTGCATCTGATAAGGGAGCTTTATGAGACTTTCCGCAACTTTAAGATCCGCATTGCTGATTACATACGCTACCGAAAGATAACCTCAAATATGAATGACCGCTTTCCAGATGCAACCCCTGAAGAACTGGACGTGTAAGTAACTGACTGTATAGGGCCTTGAAATGTATTAACTTATTTTCTGCAATCTTTCTTAGCTATTTATGTTGCTAAAATATGCAGAAGTGACGCGACTTGCATTATTTGCCGCGAGGAAATGACTATTGCTAAGAAGTTGAGATGTGGACATCTTTTTCATGTGCAATGTCTCCGATCCTGGTTGGAACGACAAAATACATGTCCAACATGCAGAGCCCTAGTAGTACCTCCTGAAACGGGGGCATCTACTGTTCCTGGCCATCATGGAGTACAAGCTGGTGCTTCTCAACCTGGTAAACTCTTGTGGTTAACGATTTATCTTGCTTTTGCTCATCACCTTTTAGATTCTGCGAATCTTGTGTTTTTGAATATTGATTCTATTATAGATCTGTTGTGGACATTTGCAGAAAAAATGGGATAGTAGAAAGCATTGCTAGAATGCTATCAATCTCTTTGTTGTTGTTGTTGTTGTTGTTGTTGTTGTTGTTGTTGTTGTTGTTGTTGTTGTTGACCAGTTATCTACTGTAATAACGCGGAGTTTGGAAGTTGCCCAGATCTGTTATCATCTATTGTGCTGCATTTCCCAGGGCTTTACCTAACACAATGGATCCTTGTTTTAGCAAATGTTTTACCTTTTTCAGTCCAGCATGGAACTGATATTTTAAACTACTTATTAATATTAATATATTTGTCATCATCCTGGCGGAAACACTCTCTTGTTGTGGTGTTATTGTTGTCTAGTAGTGTTTTAATCATGTATTATTACTAGACGTCCATAATATAATACTCTGATCAAGAATATTTCATGGCTTGGTGACCTGCACGAGGGTTATGAGTAAGACTTTCAAACTTTTTTTTTCATGCTTAAAAGTATAGGCTAGTTGGGATTTTGTTGGAATCCATTGGATCATTGAGTCGAATCAACGGTCTTTTATAGAATTACAAACTTTCTTGCTTTCACTAAATTTGCCGATGGTGTTACAGCATCCACTAGCGCTTCGGGTCAAAGTTCAACCAGTGGAAATGTAACGAGCAGCTCTTTGAATGGTAATGAGGCGAGACTTCAGGCTCAGGCTGCAGCTGCCGCGGTTTATGAGAAATCCCTTGTTTACCCTAACAACAATACATTAATGTGGTGAGTGTTCTTCCCCCCTCTCCCTCCATCCTGAATCTTCAGGCTTTCTAAATTGGTATACAGAGGGAGTATAATACAGTAATGAAGCTATCGTACTCCCTCTGTCCCGTCCTGGTCATTTGTTTATCTTTGGTTTTGGCACAAAGACGAAGGAGAGGGGAGGGGACCATTTGTAGATATAGTTGTTGGATGACAAGTGGATCAGGATGAGGTGGATGATCAAATAAATCGTGAAATGTATTCCCAATTTAGAAAGGTAAATAAATGAGCGAGACCCCCAAAAAATGGAATAGGTAAACAAATGACCGGTACGGAGGGAGTACATAGTAATGAAGGAATTTTGTACTGGTTCTTAGCACGAACGAAAAAGCTTACATTTACAACCTAAAAAAAAAAAAAGAGAAAATAGTCATGTTTTATCTCGAATGACTTATTAAATCTGTTAAACTTTACCCATATCTGCAGGTGTCCTGGATATGCAGTGCTACCACAAGTACATGGCACTTCACCTTGTCCAATCAATGGGGAGTTCGGTGACATGCAACGTGTAACAGCACAACTTGGAGATGCTAGTGGGCAAATGAGTTTTTCCTTGCCCCAGTTGCCTCCATTTGCTGTTTCACCTACCCCGGTACCTAATGGAGATGTGATCTCAGGTGGAATAAGTCATCTTCCAGTTGACTCCCAGAGAAATCTTATTGAGCATCAGATTCAGGTATTGATTTCCTTCATATCTAGCGCCTGTGGTATTCTTCATACAACTCCTCCCTTTCAGATGTTGGTCTGTTAGGTTTCTGAATGTACTATACTATTTGTTGTTAAGACTTGAGATTGTTTCTAGTTATCTTCGGAATTGATTATATTGGCTCATGGGCAATAGATAGCGTAAAAGTATGAATCTAGGAAATTTATAGCATCTATCGTTGCTGTCCGTGTACCTGTTTCCACTATCCCCAAATAGATTCGTAATTCTTATTTCTGTTTGACATATGCTCATTATAGTGGCTATATATACAAATATATTGATATACTCCTGTCTTCTACTACTCCCACAAAAAGGTAATGCCTTACCCTAAGGGGAGGGTGGGTACTTATTACCCACTTAAGCCGATTCTACACAGAAGTTGGTGTGAAACAAGTAATAAGGGATGAAGGGGTCAATTTTTCATTTCCTTGCATTTCTGCTCATGTGTGTCAGCTTTATGTGCAACTGACGGTTTTGGTATTTACTGTAGACTCTACAGAAACAACTTGAAATGTTGAGGCAGCAACAACTGGAAAAAGGTGCTAGCTCTAGTTCAGCACCAAGAGATAGTAATGTTGAAAATGCTACTTCAACTTCAGATGCTACATCATCCACAAATATCGAGCCTACAAGTTTGTGAGTGGTTATGAATACAGTGGAAAAAGCAATGATATGCAGTAGTTTGTTTGCCGGGTTTTTTCCAAGGTAGTAGAAGATGATTTTCAACGTTGTACCAAATTTCGCAAGTTTAGTGTTTTCCCTTCTCCCCCCCTTTTCCCTCGCCTATTTAGGTAAGGTGGTTAGAATTTATCTAAATATTTACGATATCATATGTTGTTAAAGCATATGTACATACAAAAAAAAGAGTTGTACAACAGTGCATGGTACATAGGTCTCCGGACATTTGAGATGCAGCTGATAGAGTCTTGTATTTGACTATTTTTTGCTACGGATTTCGATTGAGATATGAAGCTTCAGTTTGTATCTTTTCCAATAGTATATGTGAAAGAATGATAGTCTCTCAGATACTCGATATCATGTAAGTTTGAAGGGTGAGGTCGGAGATGTAGGTGCCCGTGTCGAGTTTAGAATGGTTAAATGCTCTCCTTGAGTGGTCTGCTTGAATCTTCGTGCCTTCCACGGGAACCCTCGTTGATTAAGTCACTCTCTTTAGTTAGTTTAGATCATGTAAATTAAGTTTAGAAAAGTTTAGATGTTATAGGTTCAGTTTAGATCTTATATGTTCAGTTCATATCAAATTTAGAAAGAATTATAAGTTCACTTCAGAAACATTGAAATCTTATACTTCCAATTCGATCCTATAATTTTTGTTCAGTTTAGAGTTTAGACCCACTTTCTTTTTAATCAAATACTAACTTATCTTGAAATAATGAAGTAAAGTATAATCGAAAGGAACCTCTCTCTAAATTTTAGAGAGAGAATCCTCTAAAGCAAAAAAAACCTAGAAAATAGAATGAGATTGGGGCTTTTCTCTTCCTTTCTCCTCTATCTTGTTTGTCATCTTTTCTTTTAGAAATTTTTTCATCAGTCTATTTTCATGATTCTCTTTCTACCTTCTTTAAGATTTGACTGATCTTACTCTCCATCCATTTTAGCATCGGAGAGTTAATTCAGTCATATATCTTTAGCTTGAAGGTTTAAAGGAAACATGAATTTTTACAGAAAATCGTTATGGGGTTGATTCTCATAATTTGGATTTAGCAAAGTACAATTAGTAATTGTGTTGTGAGTATTTGTGTTTTTGGGTATTCCTCCATTTAAGTGTTAGCTTCAAATGGAGATCTAGATCCTGTCTTAAAGATTGATGAAAATCGGGATGGTGTGTGTGTTTTTTATTGATTGATTGAGATTGGAGAGATGGCTTCCTGTGGCCAAATCTATTACGGAGTATATTGTTCTTTCTTAGCCTATTTCCTTTACTTCCTTTTGCCCGGTTTTCTTTTCTTTTTTTGGGATTCCAAAGTTCACTGTTATGCAATTCATCCTCTGAGAGAGCATTTTCGCGTCTTTATCCCCT
>JAYMSF010001813.1:0-11305 GCA_036897335.1 Silene vulgaris
ACTCTTTATTCCAAATACATGGGCAAGCCTCTCGCTCCCTCTATCCGAGCCTCCCAAAGGTCAAGCGCCAAGTCAAAACCACGGTTTCAAACTATACTTCCATAAACACTCCCAAAAGACATGGCTTATATGTATACTATCTATCAAAGGGTATGACTCGACTATTACTATCTATATCACGCCAAAACTCATACCTTCACATGTATACACATCACCACGACTATGTGGACTCTAAGAAGCAATCCAATACTGCAAAATTACTAGGTATGACTCAACCATGCTCGACATTCCCATATCCGGACATCATACCACGCATATACCGCGTCAAATGCACCACATGATCACACATGTGTTTCCATATCCGTTCCCATTTCTCATCAACACTTCCGCTTACCCGGAAGACCAAAATATCCAATCATGCAAAAGACCACTATGTGACACATAACTTGCATGCTTCATGTTATTAAAACCAAATCACGTCAACTAACACACATCAACAATATTATCATGGCATTTTGTCGCTAACCAACTCATATCAAATCACGATTTCCATATAATTGCAAAATGTCACACAACATGATCAAACGTAAACAATTCACAAGATCTCCTCCTTAGGAGTTATCATGCTCATCTAAACACTAGACAAGTGATATAACCCGCGATATAAGGGTGTACACCCAATATTAGGTCAAGCATAAACAAAACAAGGGTCAAAATAGGCCCACTCGGTCGAGTGCAGGAGGCTACTCGGCCGAGTAGGCGGCCACTCGGTCGAGTGCATGGGGCACTCGGTCGAGTGCCACCGAGCAGAAACTTTTCACTCTAAAACTCGCTTCCAAACTTCCCTATTTCATCACACCAATGCCAATAGACGAACTCTTGACCCTAAAACCATCATTCTAGCTCCTCAAACGGACACTACCACAAGATCACAATATACACTCTCGGCGCTTCACGTGACGATTGGGAGGCAATTTTATAAATAACATCTATGAGATCACCGATAGTCCAAAATCTCACCAACGATCAAGTAACTCAATAATATGATTCAATCCTCAAATATCATATGTCACACTCTTACTCTTACAATCATGAAAAACAAGCATGGTAATACTAAATCCACAATTTCCTCTCACAAATAACATTCTCCAAAACTCGACTTACAAAGGGCAATCTCGTCTCTTGTCCCACCAAATACTATAACCATCGATTACTATAACCATCGATTACCATACCACACGTGTATATTAACTCTCAAACCGTTTCGCCCTTGCACCCTCAATTCTTATTGATTACCTCAAATTCAATCTAATATCCTCTTGTATTCCCATTCCGTAAATTCCTTTTTCCTTCTTCTTATTTTCATCAATCCTCAATTTCGATCTACATATTTCCAAAGCTATGAACAACCCAAACTACCACTTTATTCCATCCTTAGGTACCTCAATTTCTTTATCACCATTCCGTCATGTAATTCTCACTTGTTTATCACCAAATTCTCCAAGTTATATCCAATAACAATATATCTCAATATGCAACCAAAACCTCACTCACTATCCATAAATTCAATCAACCAAGAAAGGTTTTATCTAGATCACACATTACTCTTTATCCACAAGGTCGTCTTATGTAATCGATTCACTCGCTCACTAACAACTCCGTATATGCTAATATGTTTCCCTAGTGTCTCCAAATTCCAAATTGATGTCTATATATAATTTCACACCTCGACTCTTCATTTAAATCCTTTAAATACTTTAACACTTCTAGGCAACAAAATATTACTCTCTTGATTTCCATGCTCTACTTTGTCAACATACACTCGTATAACACTCATTCCCATTCATTATTCCTTCACTCACAATACTTTCACCACTACTTAACCATCAATCGAAGTTTCAATTAATAACATTCTCATTCACCACATGACTTACCATTCACGTCAACATACATGTACCTCTCTATTCAACTTAAATCCATATCGATCGAACAACTTAGCATAAGCTATGTCTCCCGTTCCTAACTCTCAAGATACCATATTCACTCATCACATGTTATTCACTTGCTCTTTATCCTAACAAGCTCATCACTCACTTTCGTCTCACATCCACTCAATCGCAAGTCTATACGTGCTCACTCATCAAAATCATACAATCCTCAAGGTAGGGTAGGCATTGACTCATATATAAATGAAATCACAATATTATTAGCAAAATTGCAACATAATAAAACAAGGTAACCATGTTTTAAATATGAACATGTAAACTTTAATCATATACCCTATGGTATAAAAAAAATTTTGGCAAAATTTTAAGATAAGATTCTCAAATTAAGGCAATGCATAGCACTATTAACAAAATTGGAGCCTTAATACTCAATTGAATCAAGAACACTTTTAAAACAAAATTTTCAAATTGAATGTCATACCTAGCTAGCATCATCCAACAACATTTGAAAATGAAGATTTTGATTCAAAATGATAAATGTCATTACCAACCAAGATAGCACCTCATTCGTCAATTAAATCAAGTCTCGAGCATGAGAACTCAAAATTTAAGAATCACACTAAAGTTTCAAAATTTTCCAAGTGTACGACAAAATTATCAATGACGACCAAACTGTGGTCCTTGTTAAAATTAACCAAGCAATAAATGAGAAATCAAATTATCGACCCAATTACGAATATATGTACCTTTGAGGTCCTAAGGAAAAAGAAATTTGGGTAAAATTCAACATGAAAATTTCCGTACTTAACATCATAAATGATGTAAAAAGTGATTAATGTCATTAGTCAAGCAAACATGTCAATAATTGGCAAAATTTTGAAGAATTTAGCATAGACTTAGACAAAGTCAACTTGGGAAATAAGCGGAAAGAAAACGTCACTTGCGTGGTAAAATTAGCCCATATAAGAAATTAAAATAGCTTGAAACTTTAATTCGGGCAACAAATAATATTAAAGTTAACAAGTAAAAATGATTTTAAATGAAGAATTAAAAGGTAAAGCAAGGAAAAAACCAAATTTTAGCGAAATTCACAACCCAAAAATGGCACTCGGTCGAGTGCTGAGTCTACTCGGTCGAGTGCATGTCCACTCGGTCGAGTGCCTTCTCCACTCGGTCAAGTGAACCACTTCCAGAAACTCGAAAGTTTCTGGAAAACAGTCCACTCGCACTACAAGGTTATAGCGGTTTAATGACGGAACCCTTGTGACGGACTAAAATTCTGTCACAAATTGCGGACTTGTGACGGACTAGTGACGGAATTGTGACGGACAAAAATTTGTGACAGAATATCCGTCACATAGCGTCACATACAAAGGGCGCGTGTACAGAATTCAGCGCGCCAAAACGATGTGACGGAATACCCGTCACATAATTGATAGTTGTGACGGATAGCCCGTCACAATAATAGTATTCCAACACGCGTTTGTGACGGATAATCCGTCACATGTTTACAAATTTGTGACGGGCTTTCCGTCACATAAATAAAACTCAAAACACGGGATTGTGACGGACTATCCGTCACATAAAATTGTTTTTGCAACGGACAATCCGTCACATAATAACTTCAATAAAAAAAAAAAGAATGAATCCTTCATTTCCCCAAATCGATTGGTCTTAACCCTAACCCCAAATCCCTCTCATTTCCCCACCACCACCATCTCCGTCCATCCCTCGCATCTCCGGCCACCACCACATCGCCATAGGCAACCTCTGTCCACCACCGATGCTACCGTCGTCCACCAGCAACTCGCATCTCTTTTTCTTTCAATTTCTCTGGCACCATAACTCCCAACAAAGACTAAGGTGACACTGCTAGATTGTTGGATCGTCTTCTATACGAAACTTATGTATGTTTTTCTTTTTCTTTAGTTCTCTGTTACCTAATTAATTTGGGGTCTATTGAAATAAAAGCAAGATGAATTATTGTTTGTGTATTTCATTGTATATGGCAAGTAGTTGGTCCTTGATCTGTATTTTTCTTCAATTAAGTGGATGTAGGTGATTACGAATCGTTCAATAACAAGGTTATTGTTTATTTGTGTTAAGTGTTGATTATGTGAAGTTGGGGTTTGTTGATAAATCGTCTAAAAGGACAAAAGTTCAATTGAAAATCGTTCAATAACAAACTTGGAATTTTTATTTGCCATGATTGTCAATTGAAACCCAGAAATCCACCTGATGGTGAGTACTATGTTGGGATGTTGGGAATTTGGGAAGGTTGTCTACCTAATTTGTTTTGGGGGCTTAATTAATGGTAGTTAGTTTCCTTTAGTTATACTTTACTTCTTAAAATATGATGATCAAAGTTTATAGTGTTGATTAACAGTGTTGATTAGCAGCTATTAAAGGATTAGTGTAAAGTAGACAAAGTGTTCATAGAAGAAGGTCTGTGAACAGGAACGGTTTATCAGTGTGAAGGTAAGGGACTAAACCCTTTTGTAGTGAAAATATCGATTTGTAAGTGATGTGAATCCTCTATTTATTCTACAGTATCATCCAAGTAAAATGAGTAAGTAAGTACTCGAGTTATATTATTTTTGAACTCGGTTTTGTTTTGCAAATTTACAACTTATTTAGCATATTCTCTAAACTTCAAAGTCATAAGACTAGAGGAAATTTAGTGGCTGCGGACGGGTTAGACACCCCATAATTTGCAAATTTAAGGATTTGAATATGTGCTTATTTATACCGTGTAGGACCTGACTGGAGGAAATTTAGTGGTTGCGGAAGGGTTAGACACCCCATTATTTGCTCTTGAGGTATTTATTCGTGATTGATTTGCAAATGATGTCCTCGTATTTTTGAAACTTAGCTAAAATTTAGCAGTGTATTCTCCTTGAAATTCAAATGGTAGAATTATGACAGATAAACCCAGAAAGGGCCAGGGACGAATACCGCAGTGCCACCAAAGGAGGAAGCGGCGTGAAAGATTTTATGGACGGCATGGGCCTTGGAATGATATCAGATCAGGTAAAGCGTTCACCTTCTCTTGAAATATCATCTGTCGCCTTTTCCTCCCTTCCCTTAATCTTTTTCTCTCATGTCCTCATGGTGGAAGAAGTTGAACATACACCCGTGAGGGATATTGAATATCCTGCTCAGATTTATCATCTAATTTGTCATTGTTTTTGTTTTGCTCTTCAACAAAGATTGGAGAGTTGAAGCTCGGAGAGCTGTTGGACTCACCACCACCTGGGCTAGATGAAGCTCTTGCAATTGCTAAGGTCTGTTTTCGTACCAGTTACCCCCCACCTTTGTTTGTGGTTTACTTGCACAACATGGCTGACTCTCAATATCTTTTTCAACTTCATTATTGATGTGGTCTTACTAAACCTTGGTTTCCTTAACAGGTGATGCAATTTTTGGAGTCAGAAGAATACCGCATGTTCACTAGAATTGTATTCGATACTGCACCAACGGTGAGAAAGTAATCTGTCATTTAAGTTGTACTAGAGTATTGAAAACAAGTCACAATGTCAAAGCAATGTCATGAATCATGATGGTGAAGGATAATTATGAAGGTTCTAATAATTTTGTTTCTTGAGATCGTAATACAGCTTATTGCAGAAATTTATAAATTATTCTTCCCCCTAATGGACTTAAGACAGATTCTTGAGTTAAATGGTTCAAAAAGTAACCCTCACTGAAAAATCAAGCTGCGCATTTAAATATGAACAGGAATGGTCTTTATGTTGCATGTTGTCTTTTAACGAAACTTCAGTGGGTTCTGGCAACAGGGTCATACATTGCGGCTCTTGTCATTGCCTGATTTTTTGGAAGCCTCCATCGGAAAGATTTTAAAGGTATTCTTCTTCTACCAATAAACATCAACTTGTAGTTGCTTGAGAAAGGTTCATCAGGGTAATACACTCTACTCTGTATCGTTAATGTCCATTTGTTTTACGAGCTGAAAGAAGGTTTTATTTCGCAATCTTGATTTGACTGGAATAAGGCTCACGACATTTAAGAAAGAAACCTGGTCATTGTGTTTGGGATGATGTTTTAGTAGTTTCTGGGCACCTTATCTGTAGATTAGAATAATCTGAAGGAAACAAGAACTATATAGCTTGAATATAATAGAACAAGAGCTGTACAGCTAGAATATTATGGAAACAAGAATTGCTGGTTGAGGGGAATATCTTTTATCCGTCCCTCAAGATCTCCAAAATGGCGGATTTTTCAACTACCAGAAAAATGGGCGTATGTTATCAATGGATTTGAGTAGCTCACAACAATAGCACAATGGAGGGGAGGGATCAACTCATTCTCTTTCTGCTTTTTTATAGTCCGGAGACAACTTGACAAGCATGTCATTCAACGGCATTCTCGCATGAGTCAAATCCATATCCAACCTTGGAGGTAGATTTCTTATACTTCCCTCCAATATGGACCAAGGTTCTCATACTTCAAAATTCCCCACACATTTTGTGTTTTGGGAATTGTGGAGTGGATTGAAGGTAGCATTACCTTTCTCTATTTGGGGTAGATTCTGATGCATATTCCAGTAGCAAAGTGCATTGACACACGTGCTGGCACATGTGTTTATGCTCTTTTGACCACACTCGATAGCTCCCTCGTGATGGCTTATGAACTGTGGGTTTCAACAAGCTCTTTTTCAAGGGAAACAGCAAATGAGGGCATAAAAGCTCTCAAGTGCCTGAGTTGTATCTGATAATGAAACTCCAATGACTTATGCTGGGTTGTGCTGCACTGCTGATCTGCAAGTTTTTCTTTAAACATCTTGTTTTTCTTCAATTTTTTATGCAGAGGCATGTAGAAAGGTTTGTTATGTGGCGGGTCAGCTAACTGGAATGAATTATGAGCGAAGGCATAATATGCAGAGTATTGGGTAAACTCCTGCAAAATGTGCTGAGTGAGGTGATTGTCGGTGAGCATTTGACGCCAGACCCAATACTGTAAAATGAGATTAGTTGGTGATCCAGGGTCATAGGAGTACATTGCCTTCTCTAAAGATGTATGAATAAAGGCCTCAAGTTGTCCTTGTTGTGACTAAAAGCTAGTCTGTTGGTTTCACTGGAAAAGAGAATGTATACATCTAAGCTGGCAAGGGGTTTGTGGTGAGTTTACAGATGGATGACAACTCCTTTTAGAAGGATAGCTACTTTTCAGAGAGCGAGGATCCAAGGACCTCTTGCTGGTTGTGTTGAGGATGGCTAAAGATGTGGAAGGAAGACCGTATTGTGTTGTGGTACCAAGGGCAATAGGGTTTTGCCCACTTGGCAGAAAATGTTTTGGTAGTTTGATATAAAACAGCCGGTAGCAAAGATCTCTGATATAATATGAAGGCTTAATTTAAAAGCGCTTCAGCGCAAGTCATGTACACTAACTTTAAAAATGCTTCGGCTTGACTTAAGTTCAAGGCTCAATAAAGCATTACCCAAAACACGTTGGGGTGCCTGGTGCACAAGGCGCATCAAGTGGTGTCACTGCTGTGAAAATTCTAAATTTTTCCTTCTAATTCTTCTATTTATAGCGGCGGTGTAAGATCCCAAAAGGAGTGCGATTCGTTCGAGAAATTCCTACCTCTCTATCTATCTCTGAGATGTTTGGCTTTTTCAGAACTCCATGGACATGCACACCCCCTGGGATCGATAAACCTTTTGGATCTGGACCCCCTGGAGCTTTCTATTTTATTGTATTGAAAGGCCCAATTCATTGGGATTTCCTTTTGCCATTCTTTGCCCCAATATCCCAATGTTACATGTTAGCCTCTTTAGAATCCTAAATAGGACATTATTGCACAATATTTTTGTTGAAGCCTTGAAGATACAAATTTATTTGAAAATGGGCCTAGTGTGCATGAGGCATGCTCCTTCGCTTAGCAACTTGTGCCTGATTGCCACGGTTCTGTCACTTTGGCGTGTCTCGTGAGTCGTGTCGTGCCTTTTAAAACTAATGGCATATATTTTAGAATGGCTTTTGTAATAGAAATGATGGTTTTACATTACTACCTTTCTCCGATTCCCTTTTGGGGACTCTTATCTTCATAATTTGCTTTTCTATGTTCATTATCTTATGGGGGTTATTTTACATTGAAAAATTAGTAGCTTAGTTCGATGCCTATCATGCTCTTGAGTTCCGCCAGACGACTTCTCCTTTCTCCCTCTTGCGTGTAGTTTTATGTTTGTTGATGCTTTAAGCCTTACATGTGCAGCTCAGACAGAAAATTGCATCAGCAACATCGGCACTTAAGTCTGTTTTTGGGTCAGAACAGCCGAATCAGCAGGAGGATGCTGTAAGCTTGCCCTTCTGTGTTCCCATTGCTACCGTCTTCTTTATCTTTTACTCATATTATTTATAAAAAAACACTGACCTGCTTTGCTTTGTGCTCAGGCTGGCAAGTTGAAGAGGCTACAAGAGAGAATGGTGAAAGTAAGGGAGTTGTTTCGAGATACAGAAGCCACAGAGTTCGTTATAGTTACCATCCCAACGGTAACAAGGCCATCTACCTAAATAGAATGCTTATTCACTTTACTTAGCAATTGGGACCACTTTTGATCTACATGTTTAGGCCATGTTGGTTGTAGCTGGAAAATTTTGAAATTGAATTTCTCAGTAGTTGTTAAACTGAAATGTACTGAACCGCAGTACTCATCAAATAACTCATGTCAACTGACACAGAAAAAGCTGGATTGGGTTGGGTCAGTGGGCTTGCGGGATTTGATCACCTCTTATTGGCAAGTAGTAGTTGATATGGACCTTGGGATTATTTACCAACAATTTCCAAGTAAAATACTCTTTCCTATCCAGGTCATGGCTATAAATGAATCATCAAGACTCTGCGCATCTCTGAAGAAGGAAAGTGTCCCTGTCAGGAGGCTGATTGTGAATCAACTTTTACCACCATCAGCGTCGGATTGCAAATTCTGTGCAATGAAGAGGAAGGTATATATTATGTTCTCTGATTATATGTACATTTGGTTTGACCTCAAATTCTGCTTGGACAATTCAGATGAGCTTTTATTTGAGTTTCAGAGGATGTCTAGCTCAAATGCATATTTCAACTCATTATGTGGAAGTTGTGGTTTTTACTTTTTATGATGAATAGAAGCATTCCCTGGAATGTAATTTCAAATGCATATTTTCAGTTCCCTTTATTTGTTTGGCTTTTTTCCACTATCAATACGCCAAAGACGCACTTGTCTCAGGTCTCGATTACCGGAGTCATAGTCCCGCTTGAGCCTTCCCTTGAATCATTGAATGAATACTAGCCTCGTCTTCTTCTGATCAGGAATTCAGGATAGAGCTGGGAAAAGAATGTGGTGTATTTGGTTTAGACTTTAGACTTGTGAAGTTATGATACAATAAATTAAAATTGCTCACTAAACTGTCTATTGTTAAATTAATTTAAGTACAGTCAATACAATGTCAGAAGTTTTTTTTTATCGCTCTTCTGAGATTCTGAAAACAAGACGTGTAGTCTGTTAGCAACACGAGTATAGTACTACGGAGTAAATTGTTATTTGCAGGACTCCTTTAGACAGTGTTTTAATGTTCTTGCTCCGTCTTAGTCTGGACTTTAACAGCAATGTTGCGTGTATCTCTACAGGATCAGTCGCGTGCACTTGAAATAATTCAAAGTGACCCTGAGCTGGCACCGTTGACGCTGATCCAAGCACCATTAGTCGACGTAGAGATAAGGGGAGTCCCAGCTCTTAGATTTATGGGTGACATTGTGTGGAAGTGAAGGATCACTGTCCCTATCATTAACATGATGATCATGCCTTGGTATCAGCCCTTGGTGGGATGTTTCGCGATGTTGATGTCAATCTCTCTCAGCTCATAGTAGATAGAATACAGAAGCTGTTTAAGCTAGTTAGTATTCGCCAATTTTGGTTTATTTAATGAAAGACAATTAAGACTTTTATCATCAGCAGATTACGGCGGTGTTGATTTGCTGCTCATCTCGAGAATTAATGGGTAAAGTTGATTCCCTATCTTTCTATTGTCACTTGTGCAACTGCAACAAATTTGGTATTTTAGGGTGTGTTTGGATAGCAAAAGTTGAGGGAAAGGGAGAGGAGGGGGATGAAGGGGAGGGAAAGGGAGGAGAAAATGAATCCCTCCTACCTCTTTTGTTATCCAAACAAGGAATTTTGTATCCCGCCCTTCCCCTTTTCCTCCCTTTCCCTCCAAATCCCCTCATCCAAACAAGGCCTTAGGGTGTGTTTGGATAACAAAAATGGAGGGAAAGGGAGGGGAGGGGGAAGGAGGGAAGAGAGAGGGAGGTAAGGGAAGGGGAGGGCAAATGGGGTGTGGGTGTTTGGATACAATTTCTTTCCAAATCTTGCCTATTGTTGAGAGATTTTGATTTGCCTTAGAGGAGGGAAAATGGATCCCTCCGAATCTCTCCCCCTCCATTTCCCTCCACACTTATTTGCTATCAAAACAAGGGATTTTAAATCCCTCTCTCTCCCTGACTTTCTTTTCCCTCCAAATCCCTCAATCCAAACACACCCTAAATCATCGACAAATAATTGCGAAATTCCTTCTCTCCGCAACATTTACAAACTCAATCAAACAAACCTAAACTAAATTATAGACGAACACTTGTGTAGAATTCTTTTTCGCCACAACATAATCAAATGACGATACATAAATCCGCATACATACATGAACAGAAGAATATTTCACAAGTTACGAACTCAATCGAACTAAATTAAATTAAATCATCGAGAAATAAAACATAATCAAACGATAATAAACATAATTAACAGGACAATATACCTAGAAGGCAAGCGATTAAAGTGAAAATCCAAAACATCTTCAATAAACTCCATTTTTAAGCTTGAAAACACGAAACCGTCCGAAAAAGATGGAAGAAGTTAAAGCGTCACTGAGTCACTCCGTCAGCAAGAGAGTGAAGAAGCGTCGGAAGTCATGGAAAAGGAGAAGAGAGATAAGGTGATGTCCGCCATTAGTGAAGCAGGTGAGGAGGTTTCGAAGAAAAAGGGGAGAGAATGTTAGACTTGGAAGTTGCAAGAGTTGGGACATGGAACTGGTAAATTGGACAATACAAGTCTATTGGTGAGTCTGCGACCGACTCGTCACAAGTTTCTCTTTAACTACTTTTTCATATACTAGTTGGTTGCACGACGCGCGATGCGTGCCGTCCCCCAAGTTATTTTAATCGCTTACGTTTCATGTGCATGTTAATTTACTTTTTTGGGTCTGTTTGTATGTACATATTGAGTACCGCTCACAATGATACTATTAGTGTTCTATTTTTTTGATGGTTGAATCCTTTGCAAACAAAATTACAACACATTCGTAAATAA
>JAYMSF010001814.1:0-11305 GCA_036897335.1 Silene vulgaris
CTCAAAGGGTCGGGCTGAAATCCCCGCACAACTCTCATTTTGCGGTGACTACGACCCCTCTCTATGGTGAAGAGACCGGCCTCACACTATCATTGTTGAGGCTACATCGATCTCTCACCCCCTTACAACACATATCAAGTCTTTCTTATATAGAAAAACTCATCCTAATAAACCTACGTATAACATAAACATGTTGCATGTAATATATTATTAATGTAAATGTATGTTTCTAATTTAATCTATAACATACATCTTTATATTAATCCCATCTTATTCTTTAACGTGTTAAAAGTAATTCATCTACCAAGGAATTGAATTCGCTCATATCTCAACACCTAACCATTGTAATTAACCAAATTATTATTGGGCCGACTCTCTAATTACTCAAAAAAAAAAAAACTCATTTTTGTTATTCCCTTCTTTTCTCATTTACAATATTTAATTCCTTTTAAGCTTGGGACTCATAATACTGTCCTAAATAAGAATTTGTGTATGTTTAATTAAAGACGAATAACTAATTGAGATAAAGTGTATAAATTGGACCATGTAGTTCATGTATAGAGTGTCGACTCCTCGTGAATGGTCTAACTTAGAGTCTTAGACCTCGCAAGCAGATCGGGTCGTTTTGTATCCGTGCCCGTGTTAACTTTAAATGGGTCACAACTACCTCAACCCTAATTCCCGACCCAATTACATAAACGGGTCATATGTCTCAATCCTAATTACCCAGCCATTTAACTTTTTTATAACCCAACCCGACCTGTTTAACCCATTTATCTTTTAGAAGGTCATTTTTAACCCACTTAACCCGTTTGACCCAATAAAATAAACTAAGGTTTATAACGCTATTATTTCAAAAATGATTAATGAAAATGCTTATTTTATGTTGTTTGGTTGAGTTATTGATTAAACACAAATATATTACGACACTTTTAAATAAATGGGTTATTCGTGTCGAGTTCGTGTCAAAATCGTGTCGTGTCCGTGTCAACCCAATTACTTAAATGGGTCAAAAACATCTTAACCCTAACCCGCTAATTTCGTATTGGGATTCGTGTCAATGATTGCCACCTCTACTCTAACTAACAATGTGATATGAGATGGACCAATATATCTAGTAATTTGGCATTTTGACCCATAAAACCCAAAAGTGAGAAACCCTACGCTCAACTCACCTAAGTCACTCGTCCACCTAAATCCTTGCCTAACCAAAAATATTACTCTATACTATTCTCCCGGCCAAACTCCCAGATTGGTAAAAAAAGTAGAAGGTCTTGGACAAATTGGTAAAAAAAGTAGAATGTTGGACAAATTGGTAAAAAAAAATACCATATTGGACAAATAGGTAAAAAAAGTTGATTAATCATATTTAAGCTCAAATATACTTAATATTAAATATCTTTTCTTAATATTTTAATGGTAAATAATATTTATCGAGTCGGGTCGGATCGAACCTTTTCGGATTTGGGTCATTTTTTGGTCTATTATTTTCAAGTTTATTGGGGCAATGGTTGGTTTACATAATAAACATTCGTATCGGATCGTATTAGTTCGCATCAATTCGGATAACTAGTCATGATGGGTCCTCAGTTCAGGTTTCACGTCAGTTTGATTAAATCCTTCGGTCAACTTAGTTCGGCTCAATTTATTTATTAGTCTCTAGTTAATATAAATTATGGGTAAAGAAAATAACTAATGATTTTTTATACTATTTTTATAGTCTTTTGTTAATATCAAAATAATTGACCGGACTCGAAAGACAAGACAAGACTCAAGTTGACACGACATCCGAACTAAGGAGCCAAGAATAACCGAGAACTCGAATTGATATTAACCAATATAACTCGACACGATGATTATCGTTGTAAACTAACCAGCATTGCCCAAATAAACTTTATAATAATAGACCCGAAAATGACCAAAATTAGAAATGATCCGACACGACTCGAACAATATTATTTATAGATTTTGGCCTAAATATCACTTAATTAAACAAATTTTACCAATTTATCACTTAATCAACATTTTTTTTACCAATTTATCCAACATGCTATTTTTTTTTACCAATTTGTCCAACATGCTACTTTTTTTACCAATTTGTCCAAAACCCTTTACTTTTTTTACCAATTTGGGAGTTTGGCCAAAAATTATACTCCGTATATGGAAATTATAATCTCGATTTTTGTTGTTGAGGAGAATGGATGTATAGTTTTAGGAGCAAGATACTTGCGAAATGGAGCATATAACCTTTAGTTGATTTCAATTTAGTGAACCATTTGAACACAAATTTCAGTCTCCGCGGCTGAACAGCTGATCGCTTGCATAGCATTTAACCAAACAAGAAATGCAGAAAAAAAATAGATAACTGAAGAATATAACAATCAGATAAACTGAGAAATCAGTGGAATTATCAAATGGCCGTCCAAATTCACTTCCAATCACAAAAAGGGTATTTAGCTTGCTTACAACAGTAAAAAAAAGAAAAAAAGAATTACCTCGCTATTAAAAGAATGACACTACAAAGATGTACATCAAATCAAACATACAAGATGGCAGAAAACAACACAAAATTGCAACATTATTCTCCAGGTTAACCTTTTGCTATCCAGAGTCCGAGTATATAACATAACAAGAGTATCAGGAGCTACCACCGGATAATTAGCAAGCAAAATTTCCAACCACAGCCCAAGCCTCAATGTGAAGCTTCATTGGTTTAACATTGGAATCCGTGAATTACAAAATTAGTAGTTCCCCATTGGTGGCATACCGAAAGGTGGCATTGGGGGCATTCCCATTCCTCCCATTGGAGGTGGACCATAACCTCCCATTCCGGGTGGAGGGCCTCCCATGCCTGGAGGGGCCGGCAATGCAAGAGGAAGCAACTGAGCATACATGTTCTGTAATTGGAGAAAAAAAAGAGGTTAGGTTTTGCGAAGAGTAACAGAGGCCGAATTACTGTAAGGTGTAAAACCCAAAGCCATTTTTCACGTCCAGATTAAATGAAGAAATGACGAAGAAAAATGTTTTAAGCAGAAACTAAGATATAGAAATAAATGAGAAGGAACAGTTTTCTTGGGTGTAAAGGGAATAACAAGGGAAGCTTTGATGTTGAAAATTTTGAATCCGGTATGACTTTACCATTTAAGTTTACCATGAGATAAAAGAACATCGGAAAGCAATATATAAAGCTAACCTGTTGAGCAATTACATCCTTTTCCTCCTGCTCTTTAACCTTTACTTCTTTTTGTGCCTCTATTTTGTCCTTAATAAGGTCATCAACTTTGCCTGTATACTCCCGGATAAACTGCACGCAATGACAGATATGAGAAGAAGTAAAATAAGAGGTCATATGGTTCAAGAAAATAGAATGGAAGGGATTGGAATGTCATACAATAGAGGTATGGATTTAGACACCCATACCTAACTTGTTTGGTTTAGTTCTCTCTTATACTCAAGGGAATGAAATACAACACTTGGGGGAAAGTAAAGGTATCAGATTCTGGGGGGGGATTGGATTGGAGTTGGAATGCATCACGTATCTAACTCCATTCCAGAACAAGTCAACCAAACACTGAAATAGACTAAATCCATTCCAATTGATTTCATAATCTAAAACCAAACACCCCCTAAAATCACGGGCGTTGGTGGTTTTTGAAAGCTCCGGACTTGCTGACCATAACATGGAAAACCGGACCACGTACGAATTCGACAGCTTAGTCTAGGGAATAAAGTTTGTAAATGCATTTTCCTAGTTTATAGATATATACACATTAAAGAAGCTATTTCCCTGTTGCACAAATTTTACCTGCAATAAGTATGGGAAGGCGAAGTCAATCATGTTGTTCATCCAGGCAAGTTCAAGAGCAACGTCTGGTCGGATAACATCATAGCAAACAAAAAGGCACGCAGCAAAGCACTCCTTCTTGCCCTGCATAAATAAAAGCGCAGTTAGTGAGCTGCATAAAAGACAGAACACAAAGTCCAGCAGCGTTAGCCCTGTCTCTAACCAGTAAGACTGGTAGACACAACATCAGACGCTACATCTATCATATATACTACAAGTTTAAAGCTGAAGTAGCAGGCTAGTATTGCATTTTACGACACAAATTTCATTACTGGTCATCCGGAACCACTCTTAGTTAGGTAACAATGCGTGCATCAAAGATTCAACATCCTTGCTCCACCACACAGCGGAGGCCACTGCAGCATTAGGGTCATTGTTCTGGTTGTTGGTTAATTTCACTTCACAGTTCACACTATCAAAGCTATATATTAATGTTTCTTTGCTAATATAACCTCTAAAGTCTTAACTGGTTGAGATTAGTAGATGCTAGACAAAACAATATCTGCCAATTATCATAAAAGGTAGGACTGTCAGGCAGGATTTTTCTCTAAATCAGGTTAACCATAACCAGTGTGCCCACCATAGCTATGTGATGTGAAGCTAAGCTGCATCTAAGACGGGATACCGAACTTGGCCAACTTAATTATCTGGGATATGAGAAAACGAAAAGAAAAGTTAAACACACCTCCTGAATGAAATAGACCAGCAACTCCTCTGCTAATTCACGATCACCAGATTGGGAGCAGGTTTCCATTGCATCTTTGTAATGTTTATCTTTTTTGGACAAAGCAATGGATTGCTTCCACCTACCTGCTTTCTTATAGATGTAAGCAGCGACGCGTCTCATCTCCAAAAGCTCGTGTTTCTCAATCTTGTAGAGAATAAATGTATTAAGAAGAAAATGTCAACTCCCCGTTATTAAAATACAGACATCTAAACTCACCACTCAGTAACAAACGAGAAAAAAATTAGGTACACTACCTTTTGTGCAAGTCCTATCTGATCAAAGTTATCATGCAAATCAATTGATTCTCTCAATCTCTCGTAGTCTTCCTCCTCAACATATATTTCGTTCAGTGCCTCATTAACAGCAGATACATTGTTGCTCTGGACTGCAATCATATATGGCTTCACAAGATGCACATTACCGGCCTGAAAAAAGAGAGATGTACCAATGAAAACGTTACTCTCTATAGTTACGTGATGAGCAGTTCAGACTTCAGAGACCTTAAGACGGATAAGGTCTTGGCCAAATGATTGATACCACAGGCTTATGTACAAAGATCGTAGCAGGCTTATAAACAAAGATTGTAGCAGGCTAATGTACAATAGGTCGTAAGTTTGAAACTCCCTCCCCTTTGTAATGGTACTGGCCCTGTGCCTCTTCACCCAATAAAAGGTCTCAAGGTTAATCAAATATAAATGGCAAAAGATCTGGATAACAAACCTTTCGCATTATGTCAACCACACGTGTATGGTCAAGACGAAGGGCGAGTACATTGAGCATATCATTGATCAGATCGGGATGCTCTTGTAGGTAAAAGTGCACCGCTTTATAATACAGCTCCACATTGGCAACTTTAACCACTACATCTTTGAACTGCATGTGATCCCATGCCTCAGGAGAGTGGTTCATTACAGTGGTCGCAGCATTGTCAAATTCATCATATTGGATATACAGGTAAGTGAGTTCTTTCCAGTGTTGCTGCTCATCACATGCTCTGATGAGCTTAGGAATGTTGAGACGTGTTGCGAACAGCTTAATGTGCTCCATAAGCTTTTCAGGGCGATATCTTGCATAAAGTACCCCAAGTTCAGTGAAAATTCCCATGTGTGCACGTTCCAATCCCAGGCCACTTTCCATCAATGAGATTATCTCACTGAAACAACCTCTGTTCTGATAAAATTGGCTAACTTCCTCCATATCATCCACCTAGAAGATAAAACAAATATCATAAATCAACAGACTAGTAAATCATGTCCACCGACTAGACTTGTAATGCCCAAATATATAGTGATACTTAGACCAATTTTCAGCAAGAAAAGCAAACGATCCATACAGTTAGATAATGTAACCAAACAGGTCGTAACCCTGAAAAAATTATTCTCTCTCATTTGAATTATCATAGTTAACTACTTAAGTTGGATGAGAACAATAATTTAATCCCATAGCTAACACCTGTAAGCATATAAAAGTGAGCCCTATGCTATCATACAAGAATTTGCCAAGATATATAATCATAACCGAGGATAATTGACAAGTCTTCTCACATTTCATATTTTCAATCCCATCTTATGTGGCTTTGCTACAGACCAAGGATAACACATTATTAAAATCAACCAAGCGTACCTGAATTATAACATTTAGCCCACAAATCTGAGCTAATCTAAACTCCTCAGCATCAACACATGCAAAGCAAACTTCCTTCCATGTCTTTGCACTGTTAGCTTTTCGTGCTGCGTCAACAGCACTTTGGAATTGCTTTAGCCTAACTAAAGTAACAGCTAGTTTCGCCCAGTTAGAAATAAAAGCAAATATTATCTTTGCGGCTTCATATAACTCTTCATCAAACAAGCGATCACCAACAGTTTGAAGATTAGCGACATTTGGCATGAGAATGAACTCCTCAATGTCATTCAACCTATCAATCTTAGCATATGCATAAATGAGCTCACTATCTACCCTAGGCTCCTTTGTTTGCTGCCTCACCATAAGAAGATACTTCACCAAATCATGGTAAACATCTGCACCCTCAGCAGCACGAATCACATCCAAAAATTGAGTGGAATCTTCAGCGCGTATAAACGACTCTATAGCATCACTGACCAATCCAGCCCTCAATTGAGCCTTAGCAACTTGGCTCCACACAGCATCTTCTTCAACACGGAAGGCAAATTCCACTGCCCTGTCAATGCTTTGAATATTGTCCAGTAGAACATTTACAGCCTGCACATTCAGGTTAAACTTTTTGAAAATCGCAAATGCTTCTTCATAAAGTTGAGCTTCAACAGCTACTTCTCCAACTGCAGGTCCATCAAAATTATCCAGCCTGTTCACATAATCCATAACTCGCGAGGAATCTGCCTTGATGGCAGTCAATATAAGGAGATTTTGCAGATTTGAATTTCCACTAAATGCAGAGTTCTGAAGAACAATCTTTTCAAGAAGCTCAATCAACTCATGAGGGAGATCAGCCGTCATAAAGGCTTTAACTGCAGCAGAGACTTGTTCCGGACTCTTGCTTTCAGGCAGAGCAGTTGACACAACTTGATCAATGAGCTGCCTCCTGTACTCATTCTCAGGGGTAAGAACTTTCTCCCAAAGATCCTCATCCATTCTCTCAACCACATACCTGGAAAATGGCACTCGATATTAAGCAACCAATAAAATTTAAATACACAAATGAGGATGATCAAACTAGAACATGTCACGGACCTTGCTTGCAGCTTGAACAAAGAATTTTTGTTTGTGACATTGATAAGCTCTTCGTCACACTGCCCTCGTCTATAAGCGACAACTGCAAGGGTGGGGTCACGTTTTTCACAGTACTTACCAACCACACGTGAATCATAGTATGGATTAGTTGTGAGGAAGTGCTCTGGGTTGTTGTTACTCTCTATTATGATTTTACCCAGAGCATTGTGCACATGAACATCTTGACTCCCTTCACTCACAAGATGCTCTAGGAATTGAGTAAGCAAACGAAGCCGATTTCTGAAACAAAAAAAATAAAACATGAACTCGCACATAAATTAATGTAAACCTAGATTTAGCTATTCTTCACAGAGCAATAAAATCAATACCTCTTCTCGCACTCCTCAACCAGTGGCTCAACTGGTAGCAGAGAACGCACAGACAGTATCAAACCCTTGATAAAATCTTCAGGACACTCATCATCCAGAAGCTGCCCCACAACTAGTGGTGCATTCCCAGGGTTTACCTAAAAACAAAGTTCAAATATATCAATTAATATCCTGTATATCAAATCGCACTGACAATTATTTTGCAGAAATTATGATCTCCAGATTAAGCAATCCATTTAAAAGGAAGGTCGTACCTTCTGAACATAACCTTCAATATAACGAAGCATGTTGTTTGTGTATAGGTAGTGTGTGAGATCAGGTACATATCCGAAACGGTCACAGACATTAATCAAAGGACGTGCATCAGGAAGCTTGGCTTCCATCAAGAAATTTTTCGTCTTTTCTGCATCATAAAAGTTGGACTCTCTAGTCACACGTTCGACTTCTTTCAGTTGTCCAGTTTTAGCAGCTGCTTCGATGTATTTAAAGTGGATGTCAGGATCCTCACTGCAAAATAAAGCAAAAAACTGTAACAACTGGGATAACGGAATAAAGTACCAAATAAATCTCTCACACAAGGATACCTGGAGCTCAAATATGATCCAAGGAAAAAATACAATCCTTCATATGACTTGAATTGCTCGAAAAGCTTAATACAAGCATCAACACCCAATTGCTCACAGTACTCCTTTGCAGTCTGCACATCCACACACCATACATTAAATGAATTAATAACTGTGAGGTATTTTCTTATTCTTGTACTAGTTGCATGTAATTAGGACAGCCAATTCTGGAAGAACTATGATACCTGAACAATTATCTGAAGGTTGCCTCTGAGGTTGACAAGTAGAAGATCTTTCATGCACTCTAATGCCCATTCCCGGGAAAGAGTACCAAAGAACTCAACAAGAGCCTTACATGACAAAAAAAAATGATAGATAAGTAACAAATACTTTTAATGAAATTAGAGGTATCGAGCTCAAGTGACAAATACCTGTGGTTCTATAGCATGAGTGTTCACAATAACACGTTTTATATCAGGCAAATCAGTATAATGCTGCAAGAGTCGCAAAAAAAAAAGGAAATTTTTAGTAATGGGCCTTAGATTGAAAAAAGAGAAACACTATCAACTAAAATGAACCAGATAAAAGTACAAAACCATATACCTTGATAGCTTGTAAGTACAAACCAGCCTTTTCACAAAGCTGACCAATCCTAGAACGAGCGTAATGACTGAACATTCCATTGTCTAAAATGGCATCAGCAACATTGGGAAAGGTAACAAAATTGATTTCCAAAACCTACACATATATTCCATAAGACTGAGGTGCAACTAATCACAATGATCAAATAGATTTAAGTTGACTACTAATTGGACAGAGTTGTTGAAGTACCTTGGTTTGCAAGCCGCCATGTTCAGGCAAATTTGGCTTCAAAACATCTAAGAGAAATGCTGTTGCTTCACGTATCAAATTCCTCTGTAGAAAATGAGAGCAGAAAAAGACAGATATTCACCAACTGAGGTTAAAGAGGAAAACACGGCAACTGAGGTTAAAGAGGAACATTCGCCTCATCTGAGAGAATGTAAACATTATACAAATTTTAATCCCTAGCTCCACATTAACATATGGAGTAAAAGTTACAGGCAACACAGGAATCAACAAAGGGAAACATTCACACCTGAAGAAAAAGATCAGTGATAGTGTTATAATCCATAGGACATCCTCCCACCATCTGGGACATCATCAGAGCAAAATTGACAGCACCCTGCAGTGTACAACGGAATAATAAATAAGAATAACGCATTCTACCAGTAATATTCAGATGCTATCTTCAATGAGAGTACACAACCACAAACTGCCAAGAAAGACATTCACACCTGTGGATCTGTCCGAAGGATAGTCTGGAGGAGGAACAGGTAATCTGGCGTGTAACCAACCTACATCAAGAGAAAACAAGGTTCATAAGGTTTTCACTTTTAACTGCATACTACATGCAGAGTCAACTCAAAAACTAAATGAATTCAATGTGAGGTTCTTCACCTGTTTCGAGTATACAAGAATTTTGTCAAACTCCCTGCGCTCCGCAAAGGCAGCAACTACCTTTGGAGTTGCTCTAGCCTTAATATATATCTTCAGGGCAAGGTCATTGTCAACAGTCTACATCATCAAAAATGGCAGAACCATATCAAGAGATGATTGTTAAGCTCATATATCTGAGATTCCAGAAACGCAAACGAATTGTGAAAGAGTAATACCTTCACTAGATCTCCAAGTTCCTCGCTGCATTCTAATTTGTCTTCAGCTAGCCAATTTTCAAGTAGATTTTTCTTATTTTGGTTCACAACAAGGCGAGACAGCTCCAATGACTCAAATGCATTGAGCTTTCCTTTGGTTAATAGCGTCCCAAAATATTGTAGTAGTGGCGGAGTCTGACCAGCTTGAACAGGAACACTCTGAAACCATAAAATCAAGAATTTTAATTCCCAAGAAAGAAAACACATTGGCAAGATTAACCATGATATAAAACAAAAAAATTGATTGATTTTACAAAACAAAATTTACAACATATAAGTATATATATTACCCCAAGTTTATAGAGCAAAAGGCTAGACATTGGTGAGGGGAAAAAGGTGAAGAGATTGAAAAACCCCAAAGGATATTTTCACTCCCCAAGTCGAAACTAAACGCACAAACAAATATAAATAGGGTTAAGTGCTAGCTGAGCGATACTCATGTCATAAAGGGATGTCAATATGATAACAAAAGTTTGATATAAGTTCTGTCAATATATACTGTCATACTGATCACATTTAAGCAGTCGCGTTAAGATGCCTAATTATCATTAAAAGCACCATAACAAGGAACCTATATATTTTAAAATCCTGCAATCTATACCTGAAATTTGGCAACCGTGTCAGGAGTACGCAATATGCCTTGTGGTGAATCAGCAGCAAGCTCCGCAGCTTCCTTATACTTTGTTTGAGCAAACAACTCTTGGAACCGCTGGACAACCTAAAATGCAAATAAATGGAAGTTCAGGTGCTTGGAAAACTGAAAAACCATAGGCTATGGCGCGTATACTAATATAACTGTGATATAAATTATAGTAACTCGACAACGGTGGAATATCAGTGAGACTGTATTCAACTCCAACCAACAAAAATTAATTCCTCAATCAAATAATGACAGTTAGCACGTATAGTTAGCACTTAGCATGCTTAGGTTTTAAAATTGTTGAGCAAGCAAAAGACGCCCTAATACGAAGGTACAATTTGACATCTTCATTTAGAAATCACTGGGACCAACCAACATACCAAATTTTCTGCACCAGGAAGATTTCCCCTTTTAGCTAGATTAACAGCAAGCTCCAAATTATTCAACTGGACAAAGCCACCAACAGTAGATGTATGTTACTCCTCTCGGTCATCTTGGTAATTTTATTCAACACTAAACAAAAAACCACTCATAAACATACCTGGCCACTGACAAAAGGCACAATTGTAGCATCATTGACAGTAGCAAGAAGAACCTGCCCTCTTCTATTAACAGCATAGAAACCCCCAACTGATGAAGCCTCGGATGTCAAAAATATTGGATCTGGACTAATTCTATTCCGGTAAACAGCACTGGCAGTCTCAAGGTCATATACAAACAG
>JAYMSF010001815.1:0-11303 GCA_036897335.1 Silene vulgaris
TAATTTTTCTACCCTGTTTAGTTTTTATCTTTTTTTTATTTAATTCTCTTACCCTTTGATGAACTAAACATTCACTTATGTCTCTTGAGAATTATGACTTTGCGCGTAGAAAAATTTCTAAACCAACAAAAGAAGAAATAAAGAGAAAATAAACAAGCCGTCTTAGCTCAGCTGGTAGAGCGCATGGCTTTTAACCATGTGGTCGTGGGTTCGATTCCCACAGACGGCGCTTTTTCTTATTTTTTCCCATTTTACTCCCAAACCCCCCTAATTATCCACCCATTCCAAAAAACCTCTTCCAAATCCCTCAACAATGGCTTCCCAATTATTTTCACCTCCAACATTCTTCCCCACCACACCACTTTTACCCATCTATTTACCCTCAATTACCATACCTCACAGTAAAAGTAAAAGAAGAGCAGGTAATTTTACCACACTGTGCAGTAGCTATGAAGTAGGTGGAGGGTACCCAGATAATCATGCTAGTAAACAGAAACAAACTGACAAAAATATTGAGAATAGTCCTGAGTATGAAGCTATTCTTAAAGGTGGTGACCAAGTTACTTCTGTTCTCCAGGAAATGATTACTCTTGTATGTCTACTTTACTCGTTCCGTCTCAGTCATTTGTTTACCTTTTTTTTTATTATTCGTGAACTTGTCCCCTCATTTGTAGGTGGCCTCTAAGGCATGTGTTAAATATGTACTCCCTCGGTCGCAATTGTTTGTTTAACTTTTATTTAAATACCGGCTTACAAAGAATAAGAAAAGGTAAACAAATGATTGGGACGGAGGGAGTATGTTTAAATTGTGTGTGTGATTCCTATTTATTGGTTGAGTAATCTGTATAAATAATTTGCTTATTGGAATTTGTTAGAGTAATCTGTTGGTTAAACCCTAAACCCTTGAAATATTGATCAAACATTGTTGGTTGTTTTCGATGTGAATCGAGTTTTTGGTATGATTTGTGCAGTGAATTTTGAAGAAATTGGACATTTCTTAACCCTAGGGTTTACACAAGGTTAATGTAAAACGTTTATTAAAACCGCCTTACACAAGACTAACAGTTAAGTTATCGAGTGAACTTTGTGTGTAGTTTGAGATATGAAATGAGTTAGCTATTGGTATAAGAAATTAAGCATCTAGCTTATACAACTTGCACGGTTGACGATAAGATTTCGATGTTGACAATTCGAAAGAGTAGATGATCTTTAAATTTGAGAGGATGTTGTACAGGCTTACAGCAATTATGGTGTCTGTTTAACATAAATATTACGACTACCATGTTTATAGTTCATTTTTTTTATGTTCGCAGCTGGAAGATATGAAAATGGATCAGCAATCTGAGGAAGTTGCAGTCCAGCTGGCAGCACAAGGAGTTATTGGGAAGAGAGTCGACGAAATGGAGCCAGGGTTTATGATGGCTCTGGATTACATGATCCAAACAGCTGAAAAAGACCAAGATGATCAGGTACTTGATCAATGATATACTATTGTTACTTGTAGATACGTCACGACCTAACCAAGTGAGCATGTGGTATGAAACGGTGAGTAGAAAGCGTCATTATCCATAAACTATGCGCTAAACTGTAGGCACATTTTAACAAGCAAATCAATTCATTATGAAGGCATAATTAGCAACTCTTCTGTCTTTCATAATGGTACATGAAGAACCTAAGAATATGTAATATTGCGTAAACACACAGTGCAGCTTTCTGAAATTAGTCAGTTATTGTGTCAGCGGAAGTCGCTCTTGGAGGTCATCAAGGAGACAGTATTATCACATCTCACAAAGAAATGCCCACCTCATGTGAGTATGATTTATTGTTGTATGCAATGATCTTGTGTTAATGTGTTGGCCTCTTGTTACAAACTCTGCTCTGATATATAGGTGCAAGTGATTGGACTACTTTGTAGAACACCACAGAAAGAAAGTAGGCACGAGTTGCTACGTAGAGTGGCTGCAGGAGGTGGAGAATTCAAGGGTGACAACGGCACAAAAATTCACCTTCCTGGTGCTAATCTTCTTGATATAGCAAATCAGGCTGATGATTTGTTAGAGGTGACTGCATGGTTTTTCTAATGTTTGTGCTAATTCCTTTTCAATTTCCTCAAAGTCTTACGGTTGCAATTTTTACGCTCATAACACGATAATTTGGCTACATATGTTCTTTCTTGCATTCATCAGTGAACTCGATTCCCATATGTGCTTCTGCTGCTATGGGGTAGTGACTGTTGAATTGTCATAAACTCTTTAAAACACTAAACATCTGCTTCATAACCATGGCATTTAATCTAGGCCACAACATTGTATAATTTGTATCTAGACCTCATTTGAGGCGTATCAGCCAGATTTTATAACGCAACAACTGAGATGAGGCTCTAATAACCGATTGCGAGATCAAGGCTCAACCCGAGATTAATACCATGTTCATAGTATAAATATGCTCTTAGTTGGTGTTACAATTCGCTAAAATGGGAATAATAAGTCACATAACCTATCTTTTGTTTACTTTCCCAGTGAAAATTCCCAAGGCGTTCCATGTAATAGTGGTATTACATTGTTACATATCATCCCTCTTACCTACAGAGTACTTTTTATTGTCTCTATTAAAAGACTGATTATCCATTTGCTATATGTTTGTCTGTAGTCTGTAGACTTCACATGTTTAGTTTGTTGTTCTCATTTACCGATTTTTTTTTGTTGTTGTTGTTGTTGTCATCATCATGTGTAGTCAAGGTCTTAAATATCAGCCGCAACACCGAAACATGGCCTGTTGCTATCAAGATTTTTAAGTTTACCACAACCGCATATTGAGCCAATATTCCCGAAGTTACAAAACAACTGAGATCAGTTTGAGACTGCCGATTCTAAGATTAAGTCTCAAAACGGAGTTTTTAATACTGTGTGTGTAGTTGCAAAATGACAAAAATGGATGGTTGTGCTACCTTTGTATCTTTGATATGGCATTAAATCTTTTTGAAATAACTGATAGCTGATTGGCTTTCCATGGGTGCCTATGTCTCTTTACAGACAATGGAGACTCGGCCAGTTGTTCCTGACAGGAAGTTGCTTGCAAGGCTAGTTTTAATTAGAGAGGAAGCACGAAATATGTTGGGAGGAGGAATACTTGATGAAAGAAATGATCGTGGTTTCAATACTCTTCCTGAGTCAGAGGTTTGTCCGATTTCTTAAACTGTACTGTCTTAAGAGGTTTTGAAAAATGTTCTGTTACTTTCTAAGACTTGAATTAGTTTTGTACCGATATGAGAAACTATCTACTATTTCAAATCAATTGAGGCAAAGACCCAATATTCTTGGTTACGGGATTATGATGAAAATAAAAGTAAAATGGTTCACTAAACTAGTTATGTTTTTATTATGAACACTCATTTCATCATTTGATGCAATTCTTGACGCAAAGCCATAAGAAATCATCAGGAAACAACTTCTCTGCGTTGTTGATGCATGAGTAAAGTTGCATACATCCGACGCCTTTTCTCCGTCATCTGGAAACATCCTCGCTGCTGTTGTTGTTGAGAAACTATCTACTCTGTGGTAGTTCTTGCTATGATTAAGTTTTTTTCTCGAGGGTTGTCAATCTAACAACTGTATCATATTTTGCAGGTTAACTTTCTAACCAAGCTGGTTGCCTTGAAACCCGGTAACACAGTTCAAGAGATGATTAAAAATGTAATGCTAGGAAAGGACGAAGGTGCAGAAGATACCGATGAGGAAAGTGGAACAGATCGTCCTCGTGGAGTTGTAGGAAGGGTATGCTTCTGAAATAACCTTCTACAGACCTATACTAATCTTCTTCAATATGTCATCCTCGAAATTTCTGTAATATTTCAGGAAAGTATGACAGGGCTTAAACCCCGTCCAGTGCGTCCTGGAATGTTTCTGGAGACCGTGACCAAGGTATGAGCTGCAAATTTTTAAGCTAATGATGAAATGATTTCTTATTTTTTGAAATGAGACTGAAGTTGTCAAACATTAGAAATTTCGTTGCCAAACGACTAATCCATCTCAATGTGTTGCTATCAGGTTTTGGGGGGAATTTATTCAGGAAATGTTTCAGGCATCACCGCACAACATCTAGAATGGGTACCTTTCTTTAATTGTACTTTCATATTGAACATTGGTCTCAGACTCTCAGATATGGTACTCCGACTGAGCAGTAAGTGGCGCACACAGATATTTTATGAAAAGTTACATCTGTTGATCTGAAACAAAATATCGGTGTGTTAGCGTTCTGTCAGAATGCCAAAGTGTCAGATACGTTACAAAACCAAAATGAAGTGTGGAAGTGACACAGTCGACCCCATGCTCTCTCAAACTTTTCTTGCAAAATTTGTTAATTTCCTTGTTGGTTTAGTTGTTCCCTTTGTTGTTTCCTCATGAGTCGTCTTTGCTGGGGCCAATGCTCACTATGTGACTGCTCACTTTGAATCAGGTTCATCAAAGGACACTTCATGTCCTTCAAGAAATCGCATTTTGATCAGATCATTTTTTACCACTTTGATCAAAGCTGGGGTGATCTACCCTAATTTCCATATTTCATCTTAGTATAACATGTAGAAGCTATAAGACCGCACGCTGTATGTGTACCTAGGCCATGCCCATGTCCATAAGTTCCATGAAAGCAGGCCAGGTTATATCAAATTATGTAGCTTGTGGGCATATTCACTCTGCAATCAGAACATAGGAATGCAGGACTGTTGGGTTAGAGAGGAAACCCTTGGGCCATCATTATTCTCGGTTCTTAGCCGTTATTTTATACTGAACTCATGAATGGAAGATATTACCTGCTGCTACCAGCTGGGGCTTACTAGGCTTGTTTCATCGGAAATTCGGAACAGCATATGGATCAGGTAACATTTACTAAAGGTTGTCAAACTGGCCTTTTGGGTTCTGACTTCTGAGTTCGTTGTTGTAAAGTGTGTTGCATTACTTGCCTAGACAGTTTTTGATAATGACGGGTTTCAAACCCACGTCTCAAGTACCACTCCTAATAACTCTACATCTGTGAAATAGGAGTATTAAATTATCGACTATTTTCCAATTTCCAGCCGATTTTTGGGTCCGTCTTTGTTTGCACCACTTTATCTAAGGCCGGTCCCAAGAAGCCTACCTTCCCAAGTCCCCATCCTACTCCTTCCCAAATTTTGTGACCCACTTTTATGCCTTTGCTTGTTGTTAATGTCTTTACAGCTTGGTAGCTTAACTAGGTACCTCTTGTTCTCCTATTTTTGCGTAATCCAGTACAAATCTTGTCTAAGACGGTAATATCCGTTTTAAACTTAAAACGGGTCAAGTATGGTTGATGAGACAAAATGAGGATGCCTAAAGAGTAAAGACTAACAGAAGCTGTCTCTACTCTATGCATTTGTAGACGGATACTGCCGTTCTAAGAGAAACTTGCTGTTTGCATGATGAGTAACTTGACTTTTAATTTTTTTTTCTATTGAATTTTAACAAAGTTAACCTAATGTGATGTATTTAACATGTGAAAATTAGAACAATATTTTAATGTCGCCACAATACAGCCTAAATCTTACAACATTAGGCCAAATCTCATTTTTAATCATGTGATCCGTAGTAAGTCTTTCTTGTGGCGGGTATATCCGTCAATAGGTTGTGACGGGCCAAGTATTACTTACAAGATTTGTGAATTGTGTTACAAATCTGAGTCTTTGACCCCATGAGAGTAACCATTCTATCCGTTACTCTTCTAATCATGGGAAAAAAAATTCTCATTTGCGATGGTTGTAAGTGACGGCAAAATAAATGATCATTTTATGATAAAATGACCAATAAAATGGTTTTTTTTTACCGGTTATAACTTGCGACTATCACAAGGAAGACGAACCAATGACTAAACTAGTAGTAACCCACATAGGAAAGTAGCCGTTAAATCGTCCTTTTAAGCTTGAACACAAAAAGCTAGAGTACAAATAAAAAAAGATATTTTTCTTTATTTTCGTCTCAAGAATGAAGGATGAACTACTATTAGTGGGGCAGACGGGTCACACAGTTATGGAAATGACAGAAAAGTAAGTAATGGGGCTTTCACACCCAACTTGTGCTTATAAAGTAGCTCTTCCTCACATGCTATGCTTGGTTTTTTTAATTAATTTTATTGCATTATTTACCAATATTTGATTGCATTCACGTTCACGTGCTTAGCCATCATAAAAAAGAAGACAAATGCAATTGTGAGATTTAATACTTCATGATTTGCATTTTTACTCCACATTTTTACTGCCTCATATAGGTGAATGAATGATTGTATATAAGAGCAGTAAACTTTGAATATGAAGTTTGCACTTTGGGATTAAATACCATAATTACCCTAATTTTCACTTAAATCTTGTGATAATGATGTACATGTACTTATAATAAGTGCCAAGTGCAATAAGGAGATAAATAGCCAAGCATGACCTGTCTTTTAGTCGAAAATGGATTGAATTGAAGTATTGAATGAAGTCAAAATGAAATCAAGCTACAAAGAACATGACTTATGATTCATATCCTCAACGTACGATCGAGTTACTAATTAATTTTGGAGTTGTTTTTTTTAGGTTTATCCGACACATTACTCTTTTTTTGTGTGATAGAAAAAGGATTCAACCATTAGAGGAATACGTATGTCAGATATCAAAACTCCGTCTCAATCACTATGTTAAAAGTAAACTGTATTCTTCTGAGCTTAATTTCAGTTCCTATAAATTTCCTTAAATATTAACTTATCGTTCATTAACACCGTTTCCATCAAAAGTAACCGGCGTTCGGCCACACCCAAGATCTCGGTTGTTACGTGTTGATCGCAGAATAGCTGGCAAAATGATCCGAAATCATTGGAAAAAATCACCAAAAATCAACAATCCACATTAAATTAAATTAAATTAAAATAAACAGTACAGTACACACTATACACAGTGATACAGTGAGACAGTCCATGAGTCCACTCAATTTAAAATTAAAGTTGGACTAAAAGTAGTGACAACGGTAAAACGCTCAAACTACAACACAAACAATTCACAAAAAACAACACACACCATTTTTTGAATTTCCGCAATACTAAACTCTTCTCTCTAACCAAACTTTTTGCCAAACTAAACTAACAAATTTTAATTATAATTCAATTCAAATTAAATTCATTGAAGAAATATTTTTGTAAATTAATCAAATCTTAATAATGGCTGGTTACGTTGGAATCTTAGTTTCTGATCCATGGCTTCAAAATCAGTTCACTCAAGTCGAACTCCGCAGCTTGAAATCTCAGGTACGGTACACAAGATGTCTTAGTCTAGTGGTTAAAGCGGACATGTCTTTATTCATGTTTGATTTGATTAAAATATTGTTGTTGTGGTTATTGTTGCAGTATCATACGATGAGGAGAGAAAGTGGACCGTTACGACTCGTGGATTTACCGGCGAAAATGTCGAACCTTAAAGTTGTGGGAGAAAGTTTGACGGAGGAAGAGAGGGATTCGTTTATTAAAAGTTCGTATGAGAATGTTAATGATGAGGTTGATTTTGAGTTGTTTCTCAGGGTATGTTTCTTTTCGATTTATACCATCTGGTTTAGTTCGGATTTAATATTTGACGAGAAATTCTTAGGTACACATCCGATTTGCCACGTCATGTGTAACGTAGTAGATTTGAATATTAGAATTGATTGATAGCAGTGAATTAAGTTATTTAAGTGTTTGGAAATTGGACTTGGAGGAGATGATCATGGTTTATGCTCCTGTGCTATGGCGCGATCTTTGCGGCCGCTCATATGTAGTCCAAAAAATGTTTGAGAAGTGGTTTGGACACGTTGGCGGAGCTAGGATGTGAAGTTAGAGGTCTAAAACATATACGGAGTAGTATTAGAAGTTAAGGGATTAGTAATGTAAATGATTAGGAGGGAGGGAGTAATAACTAAGAAAAAACCAATAATGATCACAAAAGTTCATAATTTTTCATTGCTTAGGAATGCAGCAACTCAGCTAGATCTCCTCGCTTTGCCACTGTTCGGACAACTAGATTTTTAAAATGTAAATTATCTACGGGTGTCCTGCTGTTTTTATGTGCCAGCTACCCAGTTACGTCCCCTCAGCTTCACCACTGTTCGGACAACCTAAATAAGAAATGTAATACGGAGTATATTTTATGAGTGTCCTGCTGTTTTATGTGCGAACTGGAAATAGTGCCACGGAACTCATTTGATTGGTGTTTGGGAGATTAATTTTAAATATTTAGATGTGTTATATGTCTGCAAGTGTATTCATGACCTCTACGCCTCTTCTGAATCCGAGGTAAGTGAGTTATGAAGTGGAAATGAAAGCATACATGATACATCGTTCATGATTATATGATCAATGAATAGGCAGATCGAAAACAAAAGGCTACTGACTGGTCAAGTGTGTAGAATACGAGTAGGTGACACAAAATTGTAATGTGCAGGTATATTTAAAGCTACATACACATGCGAATTCGAAGATGGGTAGCCCAGCTAAGAACTCATCCGCATTCCTTAAAGCTGCTACTACAACATTGCTTCACACAATTAGTGAGTCAGAGAAAGCATCTTATGTCTCACATATTAACAATTATCTAGGAGAAGACAAGTTCTTGAAGCAGTACCTTCCCATTGATCCTTCAACCAATGACTTGTTTGAGGTTGTAAAGGATGGCGTACTTCTCTGGTGCATAATCTTTACCTCGTTACTATTATCCAATAATTTCAAGCAGCATTATATCTACTAACCGTGGTTTCTAACCTGACTTGGTATTTGGTCTTATAATGCAGTAAGCTAATCAATGTTGCGGTTCCGGGTACAATTGATGAACGTGCTATCAACATGAAAAGTATGCTCAATCCATGGGAGAGGAATGAAAACCACACATTGTGCTTTAACTCGGCAAAGGCTATTGGCTGTACGATAGTTAACATCGGTACTCAAGATTTCATTGAAGGAAGGGTAAGAGACCTTCTCCATTCAAGTAGTTGAATCAATGGTTTTATGTGATATATCAACGTCATTGAGAGCGGAAATTGGCCTAAAAGCATTTTCCTGGTAATTACATAAATGAGATAATCAAACTAGTCATAGGTGGGATAAGCAACCCGCTAGATCGCTAGATCAGCTTCCTATGCGTGCCTCGTTCCAGCAAATAGAGTATCATAATACCTTCAACTGTGGCATGAAACTGTAAACAATGCTTGAAGTACTAAAATATATTTCCTCACTCTCCTTAACAGGCTCTAGTTAATGATGTCTTAGGCATTTACTTTGATGCTGCAGTTCAAAAAGATCCCCTTATGGATCTTAGTTTGACAAATTTGAATCAATTTCTTGGATCAGTTTCACATTCTGAATGACAACTGTAGTTTATTGGTTCGATTTAATTCCATTGATGAGTAGCTACTGATGGATGGTATTCTGTTTGGTTTCAGCGTCATCTGGTGCTGGGAGTAATAGCCCAAATCATAAAGGTACAATTCCACTGCGATTTATACTGTATTAGCCCTTTTTCTTGTTGTGGCCGTTTGGGTGCTCATTTTGTTTGTTCCATTGGCGTCTTGCTTCAGATCGGTAGTATTTTTGGTTATAATGACTATATTTAAACTTTGCAGATACAACTACTGGCAGACCTCAACTTACGGAAAACGCCTCAATTGGTTGAGTTAGTAGATAGTGCTGAGGTAAGGATCATTACTGATTTCTGATGCTGCACAATGATGTTTTCCGATCTCTCTATTTATTATCGATATGCTGATCCGTTGCTTGATGCTTTCCAGGATGCCGAAGAATTGATGAGTCTTCCACCAGATAAAATCTTGTTGAGATGGATGAACTTCCAACTTAGAAAAGCCGGATTTAAAAAAGTCATCACGAACTTCTCTTCAGATATAAAGGTATATGGTTCTTTTGTGTTTCTCCATCAAAAAATGAATATCCCCCTGAATATCTTTCCCTTGCATGACTTTTTGTTGTTACTGTAAGTTTTGTTTGTGCTGTGGCGATGACTGTGATTAAACGTCCATTTAACAACACTATACGACAATGAATCTGCTAGCATGTCATTAATATACACTTATACAGTGCCTTTCTCTTATTACAAACGTATTTCTTGTTTACAAACGCGTTTGTGCATATGCTGAATATCACAAATTGTTTTAAAATTTACTTTTATTTTTTATATATATTCTTCTCTGCTTTATATTCTTGTATATCTTGATTGGGAGATGCTGATACAGAAAAGTATTGCTCCGTTTTGGCAGGATTCTGAAGCATACGCACATCTCTTAAACATCCTTGCCCCAGAGCATAAAAATCCGAAGACATTGACAGTGAGGGATCTTCTACAGAGGGCAAAGTTAGTACTTGAACATGCTGATAAGATGGGATGTAAAAGATACTTGACAGCAAAGGATATAGTGGAAGGATCACCGAATCTCAATCTTGCTTTTGTTGCTCATATATTTCAGCTTAGGTGAGAAACTTTTATACTCCGTATAAGAATAGAAGCTAAGGATTGTTCAGTAACTCATGCATTAAGAAACATCTTTGCAAGCTAGTAGGTATTTTAGTTGCTTTGAATTTATGCTATACTCCATGTTTTTCGTGTCTGTAACCATGGAAGTGACGGAACCTATCTACGTTGGATGCTCTGAGAAATGAAATAAGGATTACATCTTTCATAAAATCCATTAGAATAAAATTGCCTTTTGATCTTCGCTCCACTCAGAAACATATTTGTGAGGGTCGTATTTGTACGACAGAGTTGTTTAAGGCATAGAACTGCAAGAAATGTACTGTTCTGTACCTTGAACACCTGTCTGGTCTATCTGCAGCCTCTTCTGTGCTGCTCTCTCTTTTATATGCATCATCGTCACATACAAGACATTGATTTTCAAAGCTCATTTTTAAATCTTTTTGCTATGACTACATGAACTTATTTAATCTAATGTCCATATGATGTAGGAATGGTCTCTCCACTCAGACCAAACACATGTCCTTCCTTGAAACTTCCCTGGATGATGCCCAGGTCTCAAGAGAAGAAAGAGCTTTCCGATTTTGGTTAAATAGTCTTGGTAATTCGAGATGTATTGACAATGTCTTTGAAGATCTAAGAGACGGGTGAGTATTATATATACCACAATGCATCACTCTGTTGTAAGAAAAGTACAGTCAATCCAGGAAAATCACAGTCTACATACATTTTCTCTTGGTTGTAGATGGATACTCTTGGAGACGTTAGACAAGGTCTCTCCTGGAATCGTCAATTGGAAGATTGCAATTAAGCC
>JAYMSF010001816.1:0-11294 GCA_036897335.1 Silene vulgaris
CGAGCTCCGCAAGTTTCTTATCTCATATGGGTTTGTCAATTCTATTTCTGACTCTTCCTTATTTATTCAAAATACGGTATTCCTAATTACAATATGTAATATTATTTACTAGAAGATGGAATATCCTTAACAGAATCTTACGATTTTACGCTCCGATTCTACCGATTCGATTCCACCTATTCCATCGATTCAAAGTAGAATCTAGATCCTAGCTGTTAGACAAATATCCAAGATATTTGTTTTAGAGGAAGAAATTCTTATGTTTTCCAGTTTTTGGTGCTGCCTCAGACTACTACAATTGGAATCCGTTTTGTAAGAATAAAAAATCCAAGTAGCAAAAGCATTTGGTGGGTTGTTTAAATCAGTACTACACTGTTGGCTTCAGTTTTACGTAAAGCTTCATATGATAAATTAACAGCCTATCAATCTATCATTACCCAAAGTCTTCCAGATTATTAACCACTATTTCTTATCAAATCGTTTCAAACGATTTTTAATTTGCTAATTTCATGTAATGCATCGATCAATTTAGTTACCGACGTAATTCCACATAAGCGAAATTGGCTTTTATCGAGATCCTTGAAGAACACGACGATGACATTAGTTGACAATGAAAACGAAAAGGAAGAATTTATATACCGTTCGAAAACCCTAGGCTAACACATCAAAGATTTTTTTACAAGACAAGCAAAATACGGAGTACTACTTAAATAAGAAAATGTTTATAACCAGGAAATGTGTTTGTACAACCTAGTTTAGTAATTTCTCTGTCGCGGTCATTAGTTATTATTTTTCATTTATAGGTGTATCTGTCCGTCAATAGTTATCATTTCTATTTATACTAATATTTACCTTGCAAGTACCCGTCGTCAACCCGTGCGCTGCAAGTGGGAGATTTGCGATCCAATATTATTATTAATTATTGGCTTACTAAAATTGCTTTTTCTCACACTTTTCTTGCTCTTTTTGCAGAATTCAATTGATAACTAATGAGTGAAATTGAGGGAGTACATATACTTCGCTGTATGTGAGTGTAGCAATACACATTCATCGTGATTTATTCTACGAAAAGTACAATTTTCGGCTAAATAACAAACAGAGTACTATTTAGCAATATCCTTAGGCATGGCACAGCCAGGATCTTAATTCAGTGGGGACGAACCATTTCAGCTAGGCGAACGGGTACTAATATGAAGACAACTCAAAAACGTTTGGAAATAACTAAAATTACGAAATTTCATCTTATGAGTACGAGCGCTTCATGCTGGCCCTCCTTAGATTTTTTTGTTGATTAGGAGTATCAACTACCGACAGGCGGTAGTTGCGGCAATCTCTTTCGAAGTACTCAAGATAACTTAATGGGTAGACCCCTTGTAAATTTAGTTTTTTCATTCACAAGAGTCAGAAATCGATCATAATTACTTACTTAAGAGATAAAAACTCTTACTACTCACACCATCCAACTTTAATATGACTGTCTTAAGGTAAAACCCATTTTATTAGCAGCAAAATAAACAGTTATTTCTGGATTCTCTTAAATGTCAACGACCTTTAGAAAAATGAACTTTAGAGCAACTTTCTATCTTGTAAAAATGTTGTAACTAATTCTAATCATGTGTCATTCACATGTAAGCTTTTTCCTCTCAATTTTACATCACATAATAATCATAATTAATCAATCCACAAGTCTATAACATACTCCATACTCTATCTTCATTGAGATCAATGTGTTTAATTAAAGTAAACCACACAATTTTTATCCCATTTAACCAACCACCACACACAAATTATAGTATATGACCGCCGTACAGTGCGACCACTTAAAAGCGACCATTTTAGGGTAAAAATTATCACTTTTTTTTAACATAAAATAGTCTATGTTTGTCATAAAAGGATCACTTTTGTATGTCGCACTATAAGACGATCGTATACAATAACAGCTATCAACCACCAAGGCCAATTAAAATCTTAGTCACACAGTTAAATCACATGAGCTAATATGCCCACCATTTTATAAAGTTAATAAACACACTAGAAGCTAATGATGTTTAAAAGTGAACTAAAAAATTAAGTCTTCATTCTCATGAATGTGTATTACATTTACAATCAAATTGCATCCCACTAATAACAAACTTCTCATTTCTCATATATTTTTGTTTTGTACAAATAATATTCTTACATTGCATGCTAGGGTTCCTACCAACTATTCATTCAAAGCATGTGTATACAATATAGTTTCTTTATGAAATTATGACTATTCACATATCTCCTTCACAATTACATGAAACATTATTGGGATCTTACATGATTTTGATCAAGAATGTGGGAGCTAATTAATTCTTTTTTACAAATCTTTGATTTATGTTTTACAATCCTGTTCGTGAGAGCACATTCAAAGTTGTGCTCTCACGTAAGGAGTAAAACATAAATTTCGGAAAATGTAAAAAAAATGGTTGCTCCAAGAATGAGGCCTCAGTTAAAGAGTATATATATCAACATGTATTGCACCTTTGTAAGCTATCAAAGTATGGTAAAATATATCATGAATCTACCTAGCTATGAACTTTTGTGGGTGATCCTTATTGATTATAGCACAATGATCTAATTACTAGGGCACTTTTGAGTATGAAGGGTGAAAATGTAGGTGGTAAGGTAAAACTAAGAGTATGTAGAAATGAGAGGCTATTCAACTTGGTAATCAATGAATGGAAAAGAAGAAACATCTCTCATAAGATCCTCTAAATCCCACTCTCCCAATCTCAAATCTTCTCCTCCTTCCCAATTGTTCGTGAACCCTGCGACCGACTGTTGATCCGTTGTCTTACAACTAGTGATGCAATTGGTTACATGGGTGGTTGTGGTATTCAAGGGGCTAATTATGTGGTTGTTGTGAGCAAAATGATTATTTTTGTTGTTGTCAAAATGATTATGGTTATGGTGGTGGTTAGTGTTTCTACCAAACACAATATTATCACAAATCTTAACATTTTCTTCAATGCTAATACTCTCCGAAGAAGGAATAGAGAGTTCTCCATGTAGTAAACCATAGTTATCATAATCATGACCTCCGAGCATCCCGAAACTCCCACACATCATTCCATCACCATTAGACGACATGTCGTGTATGATGGGCGCCATGCTCATGCATGAAGATCCATCTAAGTAACCATTATTACCATTGGCAACCATGTCATGACTATTATTAGTACCATGGTGATCGACCATGTTAGGCAAGGGATCTATGATGGTAGTATGATGAGTTAAAGCATTCATGGATTGCATGAATGACGATATAGATGTTGATGTGGTGGAGTTGTTTATGTACATGGGCATGATACCTTGTTCTTGTATCGGTATGAACCCGGTTGCTGACACACCATCTCTTTGTTCCGTCAACAACGATGAATCACTTGCATTTGGTGATGATGTGCTTGAAGAACTCTTTAGCCTTTTCTTTATGGTTGAGTTCCAGAAATTCTTTATCTCGTTATCAGTTCGACCAGGCAAACGAGCAGCAATTTGCGACCACCTTTATGATAAACAAAAATGAGAAATTGATTAATTCACAAGTTCAATAAGAAATAAAATTGTATAAACTTCAGACATAAATGAAAATGAATTATATAAACTTTTGTGACAGTCTGATGCTAACACGAGGTGAGCGTACATGTCAACCCTAATCTTTAAATAATCGTTGAGCGGTCTTATTAAATAATCGCTCAACGTGATAAAGATAATGTAATCTCATATATAGTGATGTTAGATGTTTCTTAAAACGCATGAATGTAGGTCTTTTAAGGTCATCTTACGACGACATAAAATGAAAATGAATTATATATATTTGTATGAGACAGTCTGATGATAAGACGAGATGAACATGTCAACCCTAATCTTTAAAAGTAGATCACGTCTCACCGTTGAGCCGTGCTATCAAATAATCGCTCAACGTGATAAAGATAATGTAGTCACACAGTAATGTTAGATGGGATTCAAAATGCATGGTTTTTCGACATATTACGTCGAAAAGAATAAAACGCTTAAATTATGGAGTGTCTTCAACTCAAAGTGCATATCATATCAGGAAAACCAGTGTCCCTTTCAGCAAGCTAGGCTTCCCGTAAACAAAAGATATTAGTAGTTTCATGCAAGTCTTAAAAACCATGTGGCATGTCCTACACAAATCAACATCATGTAAACACATACACATTGCTTATTTTGTAGGGTCAAGTCATATTTTTATCATTCTATGAACAATTAACTAAACATTATGTTGTAATCAGACTAAATTCGTATCGAGATCTCGTTTTCATGTCATAATCTATAATCCCTTTGTCTTAGAGCAACTTAGGTGGACATGGTATCAAGTTTTTAGCAGTAATACATGACGAGGATGAGGACGAGGACGAGGACGCGATAGTTGACTGAAATATCACATCCTTTTCACGTACTAATGTTCAAAGGCAAGAAACAGGAAGATAGATCTTTCAAACACAAACTTTCATTTCATGTTTTGTTTCACTGTTTCAAACAATTTAATTAGTTGGAATTATTAAAACGACAAGTAGATTTTACTATTGTTTTACCAAAAAAACTTTCTAGTTTTCGAAGCAATATAAATGTAGTTTTCCTTATTAAAACATTCTAGTTTTTTCTTTCTATCATTAGAAACGAGATGTCTTGAAGTAAAAGCCATATATGCTGTAGTACAATGATGTACAAATCAAGATCCACGTATTGAACATTTTTATTTATTTACTTAAAAGTATTAACAAAAATGCATGATAGAACTAAAATGATTATATAAGACGATACCCCCTTCATTTCCTTTTCCAAAACACGAAAATTGTGCGATTTATGACATAACTAGATGTCAAAAATAAAAATTTTTCTTTCAAGATGATGAAATATACGGTAAAATGGAAAATAATTGTAAAACTGTCAAATATTGAAAAAAAGGAACATATTTAAGAGACAGAGGGAATACTTTATATACGGAGTACAAGTTATAACGTAAATTTTTTATAATTAGGTCGACCGTATATTCGAAATCAAATAAGTGAAATTAGTTATAAGTGGACCACTTTTAGTCAGTTTTCAACAAAGATCAAAGATGAGATTTTGTAATTAACAAAAACTAATGATGGGTTAAGAGAAAGTAAGACACTAGTTTGATTATCATATCAAGTTAATCACAAGTAAACACAACTAAATTCAGTTCAAAAGATTTGCTATAGTACCTCGGTATAGCACTTAAGATTTAACTATAAACTATGGATAAATTATCATTTCTTACCTTTTACTCTTACGTTAAATTCATAATTTAAGCTTTTAAACCCACTTACCTTGTACTGCCTAGTGCCTATGAACATTAATCCTATGTACTTCACTATTCAAAACAAGAAAAAAATAGTTGAAATAATTCAATTATATCTTCACTAGTCACTCATCAACTACCAATACAAAGACGATATTCTTAGCTATGTTGCTCGCTCAGACTCGTTTAGAAGTATTAGAAGTATCAGACACAGGTGCGAGTCCAAGTCATTTTTATGAAAAATATGCATATCTTGGCTTAAAATGAGGTGTTAAAAGTGTCATACCCTTATCAATGTCGAGTGTTGGGAATCAGAAGTAGCGGGGTAACATAGATTCTTACCATGTTCAATACTTTACTAGGTTAACTAGAACAGTCAAAACGACATACGAGTACATACATACCTGTTTCCAAGAAGGGAATGTAGGTGGACAATGAGTTCTTCCTCTTGAGGGGAGAAAGCGCCTCGCTTAAGGTCAGGCCTAAGGTAATTAATCCAGCGAAGGCGACAGCTTTTGCCACAGCGTTGCAAGCCAGCATTCCTGGCTACATCACTCCAACAACCCTGTCCATTAGTAAGCATATAGTTAATGAGCTTATCATCTTCTTCAGGAGACCATAAACCCTTCCTAAGCTTCACAGCATTATTCCCGTTGTTACTACTGTTATTCTTTCCCGAAGGATCGGTAGGTTTCCTCATTGTTAAATTTAACAAAAAATGGAAATAAAATTGTCCCTTTTTGGAAGGGATCAAGGAGAAAATTCAGGAAGTAGTGTAACGTACAAAATTGTTAGGGACTTTTATAGGGAAATAGAAAGGTGTGTGTATATATATATATATGAAATAAACGAAGTTTATATCATATCATATCATATCGTATTATAAAATAATATAGTGGCAGTGATGATCATGATGAAGGTGACGGTTGTGGGGTTTGCTTAGATTAAGAGGAAGTGAGAGGAGAGAGGAGAGGTGAAGGGGGGGGGACAGAGAGTTGGTTGATAGGTCAAGTGAAAAACGGTTTGGAGGAGGACCTAAGTAAAAACACTTTGTTCTACATTTGTTATTTGCAAATTCTCATTCGTAACGTGTCACAAGCTTGTGACGGAGATATGTGAGTATTTTATGATAAAATGTAACTATTATCTAATAAATAAGAGTTAAAAATTGTACATTTCGCCAAAAGTATGACCATATTTCCTCCCTCATAATTTATAATCCGTCACAAGAGAAACAAACAAGTTATGACTTGTCATTCTAACATTTCGATACACTCATTTTATTTCTAATATGCATAAGTATATATAAAACTATATTTCACTAACAATATAATGTCAAAACTTTTGGCAATATTATTGTCAAAACTAAAAGCTAGAGACTTATTCAGATGAATGAAACGTCATCTAACAAGAACATTACCCTAGTGACTCAATGGCTTACAGGGTCAAATGGAGAGGATCGCTACACCATATAACAAGAATAACATTACTCCCGTGTCTCAATGACTTGTGGGGTCAGATGAGATGTTATATAATATTAAAAGATATTAGAGATGGGATGGAAGAAGAGAGGGTTAGAGGCCTTGTCTTTGACTCCATGGCTCTTTGTCTTTTGCCAATATAAATCTTTCTTCACTCTCACGGTAATCATCATTCATATCATCTATGGAGATCATAAGGCAGCGTGAGATACAAATGTTTGTTTTCTAACCAAGCCAAGATTTTTGCTTCCAAAACACATTATCCCTTTTTCCTCTCTTTCTCTTTTTTATTTTTCTATTTTTTTCCTTTAATAACTCACTCCATCCTATGCATTTATGTAACACGTGTATTTGAAGTTAGGAAAAAGATGAATAGAAATTAGTATATAGTTTAATGAGATTGTCATACCACGCATTAAATCATCATAAGCTCAAATCATAATATGATTAGAGCTCAAGCTTAAACACAACATTTACTCTTTTATTACTCTCTCCGTCTCTATATAATCGACAATATTTAACTATCGTTCTATATAAGAATAATAACCATACTTGACTCGTTAATAATCCACATTTATGAATATCGTCTTCATAGGGTGGTCTCCTAAACCGCAAATTAAATTGAATGGAGTGAGTACATTAACAATTTAACCTGTAATAAAGTGAAGGTAACTATCGTTTTATATAAGAATAATAACCTTAATTACACTCGACAAAATATCAATGCATGTTAATGATCCACAGTTATTAATGTCGTTTTTATAGTTGCGCTCGTGTCCTGAACGGCAAATTAAATTGGATGGAGGGAGTACATACAATAAAATGTAACAAAGTGAAGTAGTACAAATTGATTAAATAGGTTTTTTTTGGAGTAACAAGGGCAATTTTGATGTTGTCGGAATTCAAACCAGGCCATGACTCATGAGTACCACTTCTCATGATATTAGCCTATTAGGAACTAAGCTGGTTGACATCCGTATTAACTTGTAACAAAGTGAGGTGGTATAAAGATTAGAAAGGTGGGATCCAACTTCCAATATATAAAAATGTGTGTGAAATTATAGTGATAACTCAGAAAGGTGGTAAAAGATAATGAGATCAAAAGAGATGAGATATATATATATATTATGAATCTTTATTTCTCAAAATAAATAGTTCAACTGTAAGATAGTAAGAGTTGCAAACAAACCATTGGAAGCTTCATTTGATCACTACTTTTGTGCTCTGAACATCCTCCATGATCACCTGGTTATAATCAAGTAGTCATGAGGAATTCTAGTAAGAAATCAAGTATACAAATGGGACCCTTTTTGCATACACCCGTACCAGTAAGTATGCACTAATATGTGTGGAATACGTTTCAATTTAAACGTCACAACAACATTATCCCAATATCTCAATGGCTTTACTAGAGAAATATGGACTTAATAAAATGACTTATATAAAAGTCGATTGTCACTCTTTTTCCTTCCCGTGAAATAGTATATGAGGATCGTGTATTTCAATATACGGACTAAATCTTTTGAAACAATGCCTCTTCTATGGCAGGATACAGGTTGCGCACATTCGACCCCCTAATTTGCTTACGTCAAGAGCCTCTATACGGTTATTTGGTCAATAATAACAATGAAATAGGTATGCATTGTGGTTCAAGTATGGAATTATTTTAACAGATTTCGGGTGTTAATTGGCATAAGAAAAACGATAAAGCATGAATCCCATGGAAAGAAATACTAAAAGCATGCACCAAACAAAGAGGGACAAATCAAGTCAAAGCTTCATTCAATCACCTTAATCCAAGCTAAAAGGCATTATGGAGTTGGTAACAGTTACATTAACCAAAAAGAAAGTCAAAATTATACACAATTGAAATAATGCTTAATTTTCAAAGTATATATGAATTACAAATAAAATAAAATCACACATCTTTCTTGGCCCTTCTAACGTAAAGAGCAGTCTAAATAAGTTTCTGCAATGTTAAGGTAAGACATTGATAGGAAATGTTAAATACGTACGTAGTACATGCAGTACTAAAGTTCCCTTTTGGACTTTAGGTTTTGTTGATTTCTGCTATTCGAAATTCTTTAGAAATGTGATCTTAGCAAAGGATCTAAGATATTAAACTAGAAGAAGAAATTTTGCTACCCCAAATTTTCGTTATGGCTACACCCTTGCTAGCGATAGAAAAGTTCTCTACAAACGTCAAATTCTTTCGTGACTAATTCGTCTATCTATTTCAACAACCCTCAACGTTTCACATGTTGACCATTCTAACACGACCTTGTAACACGACCTGACACTTCCAAACTTTATTTTAGACTACTGCATGATATTTGTTATACTACACAAAACTTGTAACCGAGTCCGACTAAATAAGCTTCCATAGCAAAATCACACAACTTTATCCATGATCATGGTCCTCATGGACATCGAACACAAAATGTTGACACTGAGGGAGCTAAACCAAACATCCCTCGTTATTCTATTCAATGCATTATTTTTGCTTAAGAAAATCGGATGAGTAAATTAGATTTTACTCTTTTTTAAAACAAACTTTTTAAAAATTACTCTATTTTAAAATGGTTTTTTTAAAATTACTTCCTTAAGTTACATTTTTTGCTAAAATTACGCCCTTAAGTGCATTTTTTCCTAAAACTACTCCCCTCTTAATTGCATTTTTTTTTTTCTTAAAATCGGATTAACATCTTTTTCTAGATGCAAAAAGTACTCGAACAGGAAAATCCAATAACAATAAGCCAAATACACAAATACCAGCAGAAATGACTAGCATGTAGTTACCAGTGATTCCTAGACAGACACGTCATCATCAGTTGGGTGAAGGGGATTACAAAGTGTACGTGTTACGCACTTAAAACCCATTAAAATAATGCACTTTTTAATTCTCTTAACTTAATAAAGGGTTAAACAAAGTTAGACTTAACATTATTTTATTGTTAGCTGGTTTACACTAACAATAAAAACTATATTCATATACACCAAACAACTGCTACAAAAGATGTAACTCAAGAAAACCGCATGCAACTTACACAAATTCTTATTTATGACGGACATTATCCGTTACAAATAAATGACGGATATCATATTCTTTCACAAAATACTCATTAAGGGTGAGTGGAGAAGCATATGGAGGGTGCCCACCTTGTCCCCTCTACCCATTTCCTCTCACAAAATACCGTCACAAGATCCGACCCGTCTCAAGCAAGACCTACTGTGCAACTTATGTTTCATGTTAGATTCAGATTATCATCATAGACAAAAATCATTTACAGAGAAATCGTGTCCAAATTTACTAAAACTGAAACTAAACTGAACTTATTAGGACCTCATATAACAGAAGTCGAGTTCAAAAGAACAAGATCTTAGACGTATCCATGCCCGTGTCAGTTTTGGGTTTCACTTACTAAAATGTGAGTCGAGTTTTGGTTTCTGTCGAAAGAACAGCAAAGTTTAAGCAAGAAGCTGAGACAGGAAAAACAGAAGTGACATACGGAGTATAAAATAATGCATGCTCTTAAGACATTGAGTAACATTACTACAATATCTAAAGAACAGAGGTCCAGAAACAGATAAAAAGTTTGTTAGATAAGATATAAGCTACTCAAAACTCAAAAAGATTAAAACTTTCTGATGCTTTCATTTGACAATTATTTTAAAAAAATGTTCTGCATTTTCGAAAAAAGAAGAAAAGAAACAAATGCACTTTAATACTACTTTCTTGGTGCAAGCTGGAAGACATGCCAAATTCTCATCTCAGAGGGTGGTATACAACAAAATGTGAACATTTTCTAATAAAAAGTTACCAACAATTTATTGACAATTTTAGTTATAATTTATAAATCTTTTACATAAAGTAGTCCGTTTTTATCAGGGCCGTCCCTGTCATTTTGGGGGCTCTGTGCATAATTGAAAAAATGGGCCTCTAATATAAATACAACTTAAATTACTTCCTCCGTTCCAATAAATGTTTGCCTTTGTCTCACAAAGAATAAAAAAAACAAATTATTGGGAAAATGGAGTATTAATTCTAACAAATATTAAAACAAATTTTGATAAAAAAAAGCTAATGAACCCCAGCACTCATGTCATAAATAACATTTTTGCTTTCACAATTCTTAGAAAACTTTCATTGCCATGTTGGTTAACTCTGTCCTTACCCATGTGTATGGGTGGCGCGGGTTCGATCCCCATTAACAACGGGTTGTTAATTTTTAAATGAAAAAAATAAACGAGAATGTTGCTAAGCAGAGTCGAACCCACGACATTTAGAGTTCAAGAATACATCTCTACCGCTGAGCCATTGAAATTATACGTATATTTGAGCGTGATAATATATAGTAGTAGTTGTACTAAGTAATCTGGACACAAATTGGGCCCTTCAAAATTGGGGGCCCTGTGCGACCGCACGGGTTGCACACCCCCAGGGCCGGCCCTGACGCGAGCTCGAGCCAAATTCAAGATCAACTCAAGTCTATATATAA
>JAYMSF010001817.1:0-11294 GCA_036897335.1 Silene vulgaris
TCATTGGTTTATAAAATAGTCAATCATCAACAAATTTGTCGATGTGGACACTCACATGTGACATCTCTTTATGTGTTACAGATAGGGTATGTTTAGATTGAGGGGTTTGGAGGAAAAGAAGGATGAGAAATCCATTGTTTGGTTAGCAAAATGAAGTTAGACGGAAAATGGATCCCTCCATTTCCTCCTACAAGCCAAATTATTTCCCCACCAACATAGGCAAGGAGGGTAAATCACCTCCTCCATTCTCCCTTCCCTTCCTTTCCTTTCCCTCCTTTTTTTCTATCCAAACAAGGCCTTATAGTAATCTCCTTCACAGTAAACGACCACAGCAAGGTAAAATAATTTAGAACAAAGTTGTAATCTTTGATACAGTATTCAATCACAAACTATGAGCTCAAATGCATACAAAAACCCAATAAATGAAAGAAGAAGAATTTAGAAGCATGCCTGGGTACGGACGATAAAAGCAGGTTTAGAGATAGAAAGAGGATGAAAATGTTGAGGGGATGAAGGGGTTTGTGTTTTACGAGGGATAAAATCATCTGGGTTTCCTAAGTTTGAACAACATGAAGTTGTGCAGCAACTCCCTTGTACCTGTAATCTCAATGTTGATGTTGATGATGATGATGTTAGTATTGCACCCACCATTTTTTCTCCAAACTTGTTGCTAATCTTTCTTCCTTTCCGTTATATACGGAGTATACCAACTGGCAAGTAGTAGTCAAGTACAATTATTTCCTTTGTTCGGGTTCGTGTCATCGAGATTTACGAGTACTCGGGTCAGATCCGGTCATTTCAAGTGTGCTACTATCAAATTATTTTGGAATTATACGCGATAATAACATTCAGGTTAAACTCGATGGACCAGGTCCAATTCAGGTTGTGAGTCAAATTCAAGTATAGATCGTATTGTTCGTATGAATCGTATCAGGTCACCTTTGTCAAGTCTAATAAGACCTCAACTGTGCTATTAAAATTGGCTATAACATAGTATGATCCTAAATTGTACTCCAGGAATCATGTCAATTTATTTTTCTATTTGGGTATAGATAAATGATGTTTTATAACTTTTACCTTTTTTTTGTCAAAATTTTGCAAATTTACTTGGTGTTTCAATATCGTCCATAATTGTCGTAGTTCATCCTCCCCTTCCTCCGTATCTCTATGCCACATTGTTAACACTCCGATCTGAGAAAACGCAATCGGTACATTGTTCCCTTTTCAAGTAAATGTGACCCTCTAGACAATTGAATTGGCAAAAATAGCCCTCAAGACTAAATTATTGAAAACATTCTTCTTTTACTCCCTGGAGTTTAAATTTGAGTCCGGACTCATGGAGCGAAAAGGAGAGAAAAATGCATTTCACTGAGAACTGAATTGCCTGAACCTGAAGCTACTATTTTGCAGCAAGCAAGGCAGGCTATTTATTTTCTATGTACAATACATTGGCAACGATTACAAAATGAGCTCTAACGGCTTTACGACATTCCTCTCCTGGTTTCAATTACTACAAAATAATAATAAAAAATTTCTACCTGCAAAACTTAGAATGCACGGAAGGGGTCGAAATATATACATTTCAGTCGACCCGGGAACATCTCTTTAGCCCTGTCTTGTGCTCAATATCCTTTCTAGTAATACAAAATATTCCAGATTGCTCATCTACTTTCTCAATCAGAAGCTTTAGCAGTGGAACTCTTGACAGAGTTTTGCATGAGCCTACCATTACTAACTTCTTCTGCAAAATAAATACAGCTAACTGTCATTATCTCCCCCTATCTTTGGGTGCTTGGTCGTTATATATTACGATTGAAGGTAATGACACAAGCTCCCCAATAAAATCTGATTTCCAAGAACTACGTATCCCACCATCGGCTTTCAAGTCTCAAAAGAGTACAAGATATGCAAAACTCAGTTAGTTTAGCTGGAAATTCATTGAGTGGTTGTACTCATGACATGTTCAATCTTGTCAGCATAAGAAAACTGACCTCTTATCCCCATCGACACCCACAAGAAAACACTAAAGGATACAGTCTTAACTAACCAGAACCAGTTCTAACACCTACCTTCGCACGTGTTAAGGCCACATTGATTCGATGCCAGTCACCAAGTAAAGAAGATGAGCAATTCCTTGGATTTTGAGAAGATCTAACAAACGAAACTAGGATGCAGTCTTTATCCCTTCCCTGAAAGAGCAAAACCAGAAAGAAAAAAGAAAATGAAAAATAGGCTACCATAGCTTCGAAATATACTCAGTAGTCAGTGCGAAAGACGAGATAGTTGATATGAAACTAGCATATAACAGCAAGACGAGACTAACCTGGTATTTGTCAATAGTATGGACCTCAACAGCTGTGAAGTTAAGAACTTGCCGGATGAGATTTGCCTGGGAATTGTATGGAGTAATAACTCCAATTTCCTCCTTTTCAACTCCATGGTTAGCTAATGCTTCAGTGATCTGCAAATAACTAACAATTATAAATCCAAACTAAAGCATTAAATGTTTTTTTATTGCTGTATTAAGGACATACTCCGTAGTTACCAAATTCTGAGTCCAAAACTGTTGAACTAAAAAAATTACCTCAGCCACGATATGGGCTTCAACTGGGTTATTGACAGTCTTCTGATCCCTGGTCTCTAAGGCAGGCAATTTATCTATACAAGTGAATGACTTTGTAAGAACTAAGAAACACAGAAATATCATTAGTAAATAGCAGGAACAATGACCAAGATATCAACAGACCTGTGTTAATAAATATTACAGGCTTGTTCGCGTCCAAAACCTGCCATAATCATCACCATACATTAAAAAATTAAAGATATTACGAAAGTTATTTCACTTTAGTGCTCGCTAATTCCACTCAGGTGAGCTAAGGTTTGAGTTATTTCCCACTTTGGTGACCCAAGGATTGAAAACCTTCTCACTTTGGTGGCCTAAGATATAACATAGTGAAATTGCATCTAAATTAATGATGTTTCTTTAAGTAAATACGAACGTGAATTTTCGTGTAATTTTGCAAAAACTACTTTATTATGCTTTCAAATAATATTTGTTATGTGGATAAAATTTTGTTGATATTATACTTTAGGTTACCAAAGTAAAACTAGTGTAGCTTCGAAGAATCGAAGTAAAAGATTGTCAATGATATTATCTGTTGCAGGGAGAAATAAAGTTCTATTATCATCCTTACCTCCTCCAGCCATGGGGATATGGATCCTCTTTTCAATAATTTAAGTTTTGCATTCTCTACATCTAAAGAGCCACATCGCAGTCTGTCGCCATATATAAGGGCATTCGAGAGTTTCATGATTCCCGCACACATCCGGTACTGTAACACACAACAAAAGCATTTCATTTTATTTAATTAATACTGAATCATTCTAAGAAAGAAGAAATGCAAAGAAAAGAAAATATTGCGAGATTTTAAAGTTAAACAAGAAATTTAAGCTTACCTGACTTTGCAGAGCTGATATTGCTTGGGGATGTGCTTCTGATAGCCTGCGAAATAGGCTTACAGACATTCCACTTTCTCGAGCCTCTTGACTCTATTGAGAATCGAAGTAATTCAGAGTTTGAAGAACTGCTGAAAAAGTTGAATCAAAGACAGTTGAAGACATACCTTAACAAGAGGTGGTAGTTGATAGTGGTCTCCGACGAGGACAAACTTGGAACAAAACATCAATGGCCCCAAAGACACCTAATAAAAAGGCATGGTGCAATATTTTTAATATCTTCTAACGACGCTTTGACAATGCTCGTAAAGTTTTCTTTCAAAAAGTAACGCTCAGAAACTATGTAACACTAGAGTTAAGATCCTCATCAAAGAGCAACAAACATACAAAAGTTTAGAACTATCACAAATTCACAAGCTATTGGTTTTATACTTTTATTAAGCGTTGTCGATGCTAAATCTCACTATGGCACATTCCTGTGTCTTGTGTTCCAAACACTCAAATACCTTGTGTTACTTGGACTTGGGTGCGGTGTCAAACACGGGTACACATTTAAGCACTGGACTTACTACGACTCAACTTTCTGGACAGCTGATTTTGTCCTAAAATGAGGACAAAGAATGGGACACATCTTTGAACCGGAAATTTAATAATGTCTGAAACATTGTATTTCAGGAGTTAAATATAGAGATGTTAAGAATTAAGGCTAAACATAGTAAAAAAAGTCAAATCCTGTTAGGCGAAGCGTCAGATTTGGTTAGGGCACATACATCATCAGAAAATGCTGTGTCAAACACGAGTATGGCCCTAGAAGTGAAGAGTCAAAATAGCATTGTAATGCCCACCAACGGAACATTGTGTCAACCAAAGATAGCAGTCATACCGGCAGGCTAGTCTGTCCAGCCTCATCAATTATGCAGACATCAAATCTCTTATTTGCAAGCAAGGGGCTAGTTATTCCCAGACATGTAACTGCAACAACCTTGACTTCATCCAACTTCAATTTGATGTCTTCTACACTGTGAATGTCCATATCTGCATATGATTCACAAATGATAATCCTGAAGCTAGACATACCCTAATTTCAGTGTAATTGTAGATTACAAACCTGAAAGACAATGGCCCTCAACTTCTTTGTGCACTGCCTCACGTCGACCAACACGTACGAAATCTATCCCCTGAAAATTTCACTCTTCATTAGGTCTGAGGATTTTTTTTTGAAAGAACCAGTATGTACACTGCAATTATAACAGTGCATTCATCGGATGTATGCAGTTTACCTTTTAATGACCCATAATAAAACCTGCATTTTAATACTAATAACTGGAGGACTAGATGTTACTTGACGGAAGGAAACTACTTAATGGAAGAACCAAAGCGGTTTTGAAAAGGACGAGAACATGGTGCAATTTTCCCATAAGGTTCAATGATATCTATATGCTATATAGAAATCTCCAGACAAGACACTGTTTAGATTTAAAATTATATTTGGTAAACTAACTTTTCTTTTGCCTTCTTCCTATACATGACAGAAAATAGAAATGACCTGGGATTTCAATTTGATAAGCAAGTTATCAACAGCTGAATTTGTGTATGATGTAAGCAATACTGATGCACCCCTCATCAACAAAGCCTTCACAGCATAAACCATTGTGGATGTCTTGCCAGTCCCAGGCATTCCCAAAACAAGAGCGTAGTCTTTTGCAGTGAGAATCTGTATCAGGAACATAGTTACAACACTTGCAAATAAGTTACATGTGATAATACCAGCAGGAAGCCGTAACTTAATCTGAGTATCTATGTTGTCCCCCCTTGACGTCTGTGGTAACACTGTCAACTTTGACCGATAAAATTATACTCGCTATATACACTAGTTTAAAAATAAGATATAAATTGACAACCAAAGTCAAATGGAGATAATAAAATAGGATGGAGGTAGTACCAGTATACGTAAAGAGCCAACAAGGAGAATCAAAGAAGTGACACAAAAAAATATGAACCTATAGAAAAAATTGCACCTTAATGATTGCCCTTTGCTGATCAGCATTTAAGTTCCTCTCAGACCAAATATAAGATATTGCTGGGTCTTGGCTGAGTATTGACCCGCTGTCAAATCTTGGAGCCTAGAAAACAGCATTGTTGAGTGATATTGCAAAGAGGTATGGGTCATGAGTAAACAGTAAAATATACATTAAAGGCTCACCTCAAGATCCACAATTAGCTTTCTCAAGCTTTCACTTTGTGCATTTTGAAAAAATAGCTGAACCAAATTAAACCTGTAGAGTAACATGTGCCGGTACTTTTATTGTAAATTAACAATCTTTGATGGAAAATACAGGAAAGAATCACTTTTTGAGAGTCACCTCATTGTACCAAAAGACGATGCAACTTCATCCTTGTCTATCCGCCACACCTCATTTTGAAGATCTTGTAACAATGATGAACGAGTGCTCCTTGGAAGCCTCAAGCGCTTTGAAAATGCCAGCTAATTGTGAAAGAAGAGAAGACGAATCATTACATTTGGCAGAGTATGAAGAATGAAGTCATACATCATAACACAATGGAAACAACAATGTGAGTAGTGTGAAGGGAATAGAAACTGCAAATTTATCCTTACTGAAACATGAGAGCGACTGATATCTATGATGGTCGCACTCGCAACTGCAAGACAATTTGATTCAGTGCTCAAGATCTGTTTAGAACAAATAACAACCAATCATAAGCAAGCCTCTTATGTTTTGAAAGAAATATACCAACTAAATTAGTTATACCCTTTTGATGAGGAAAATGTAACCACACATATTTAAGAAAGGGAAAATAAGTCACAAAATACTGGTGGTCAAATGTTCAGCATTCTTGTTTATAGGGGTTAAGGTGCATATGATAAATTGTTTGCATAAGCAACTCTAAAAACCGCGACATATACAAAATCTACTACGTTCAGATGACAAGGATGCATTACCACACGATCACCACTGCGAAGACTGCATTGCAAATCATTCTCTGAAGAAAATGACCCATTTGTAGAAGCTTGATTGTGCGCTCGGTCGCCAGGAAAGGGAGTATCCTTATGAATGAAGCGATACACAAAGCGGACATCCTTAGTGGATGTCAGCATATGTTGCTCATCTGATCCATCGAGAATAATAGAAGAGAGGCAACTCGAGACACTTTCTTGACTTGTCACGCGAGATCTCCAGGTCAGATTATTTGAAAACTGAAACCAACATATGTAGAAATACAATCTCTCAAATTTGGCTGCATGAGCTCCTTAAAGCTTGATACTGCCTTAGGGCTCCATTTACGATGACTGAATAATGCAATAAAGCTGAAAAAAAAGTCACATCTTTACCTGCTGCTCGTTAGCTTCAAGGTCGACTAAACGATTCCACTGATTAAAGAAAAGTTTATGAGAGGTTGTTAGATGGGCAGTCAGTGAATCAAAAAGGTCTCCCAATCCACTACTCTCAGCATTACCCCCGTGCATCTGTGGGAAGCAGAATCAAGGTCAACAGAATATTTTCTTCGAATGTATTGGAGATTCTAAGCTGATTAAGTTTGATGTTTACCTTGTGATAAATGGTACAAGAATTGAGATGACGACAGCCTTTACACATATTCAATGTCTACGAAGAATGAACACAAGAATGAACACAACAATCCAGAAAAGCTTTGAAAATAACTAAATAAGATAAATGTTCTACATTTAGAAATACCTTGAGCATTTGTGGCAGTTGCTGGGCCATTGAGGCCTTCATGATATCGTGTGCTAGTTCATTACGGCGCATGATAATTCCAATCAAATCTGACCTCCGACAATTTATTCCCTTTGCAAGTTTAAGTATATACTCAATAAATATACTGTAAGTCTGTAATATACAATATGCATATTAAACTTTTCCCCAAATAAGGCAAAAATAGTGAATATACCATTGTCAAATTTGTCGAAAGGTAATACAGGAGTCCAGAATCAATGCTCTGTGAATATCTAACAAGGAAACAACATATCAGCAATCATTTGATCGAATCTCTTAACGCTGTTGTGACGGTGAGGAGAAAGTTACTGCATACCTCTCAGACATGAGAAGAATGTACAGGATCAGCTGGGCTGTGTGTTCCATCAGGGTCTGTTCAAGAGATAATTTAGTGAGAAGTAGAGTCAGAAACAAAGTGTACTACTTTTTAACAGTGTTTTATGGAATCTTGCCTGACCACTGGTTGCTTTACCAGTTTTGAACTCTAGGGGCATCATCTTTTCATCAATATGGTTGCCATTGGAGAAATTTTTTACTCGAACAGAAGCATCAATCATTCCTTTTAAGCCGTATTTTGGTGCCCAAACCATTTCCTCTATATCAACTACCTGCTCAATGAACCCAAGTGTATTTGCAATCAAATGGTATGTACATAAAACCTAGCTTCGTATTGCCTACATAAGAAGTCTAACGTTGATGGTGCTCCGATCAAATGAAGAAATGATAATGCAGAATAAGCATGTTCATTGTAAGAAGATTTTACAGAGTAAACTGAGAAGAAAACATTTCCAGAATACCACTGGTGGCGTACAAACACATTGGCCAACAACAGTATCAAATCAATGAGGCAGTGACGCAGATGCATGCAAAATTGCAAAATATAGAAAAGTGACTAAACAAAATGGATATCTAATGGATAAAACCGTCAAGTAGACCAATATAGATGCCATACATCAGATATATTCACTTTTACAAGTCCATCACTGGGTCCAAAATCAACAGCCGGTGCATTGAATTTCTGCAACAAGTTTGAACAAAATCAGTCAATTACTCCATTACTTTTGAGAATGCTGCAAAAAGACGAAACAAAAGATGGAGCCCCTCAAAAGTTGTATGTATGTAACAATAAAAGGATGTGATCAACTGTCAAATTAGGGGCTTAAGATCCGAATTTCACAAGAAGATTATTCTTCGGTTTTTGTTAGATATGCGACAATTTTTTTGTAAAGTGACATACAGTGTTTATTAATGAATTTGTCTTCCTATGCTCAAGAACATGAGACAAATTTCAACACAAATACTTTATGATGAATGAGAACGCTCAACCTGTGATTTCATGAAGAGTCCTATCCAATTGCATATTTTTGGGATGGCCTCATTCAACGTCACCCACACATCTTTTTCCTGCACTGCAAATTCACAGTTTATAACGCTCATCAAGTAGAACAGGTAACACCTCATAAAGTATAAATGTTCATACTATTCATAGACTGGTGACTAGCAACTCTACGGAAATAACCTTTTGGCGGACACCTTACCTCCACATGCATACAAGCTTTCAATGTTTTTCTGCATCACAACCTTAGAAAATTCTAAAAGCCGCTCTATAGTAGGGTGCTCCATTATCAGCCCAGCCTACAGAGTCAAAGACTGTAATATCAGTGAAACCTGCTCTAGCAATTTTTTTATTATAATGGCGTTATTATGATAACCACAGTACCTGATAAATTTGGTGCAATATCGTGCCAATTAATGCTGCAGTTGAAAGTTCACTGCATTTCAGCCTCTCATCCAAAACAGCTCGTCTTGAACAACTGAAACTACCAGCAATCTAGAGAAAACCGATTACTAATTGGGAAAATTCAAATTTCAACTAAAATCGAATCAATTGAAGCATGACTATCCAACTATGTAATTGATTATTCTTTTTTAGGTGTCAAAGGAGGCACAATGCTAGTGAACTACTCCTATAAAGGAGAGGAGGTATTCAAACATGCGACTTCATCGTATATAGTATCTTCGTCTCAGTCACTAGGATAAGACATCTGCGGTACTATATTTTACTTGCTCAGGCCAAATGATGAATAAACGGTCACAAGAAAGGAAATTACCCGAGTGCCTGAAAGTAGCAGGTTTGGATGTACAATCAGAAGATTTTTCTCATGATTCACATCACAGTTTCCCTGATCATCAAATTCACCAATAACTCTAATTGTGTCTCCAGGCTCAATTACACTATAAAGCCTGCAAAGTATACAAAAATATGAACATCCAACTGCCTTAGACTCCTAGAGACTGCCAAAGCATTTTTGATTTTTCCAACTACCATAGATGCATCAGATGAGATAAAGAAAGACAGAAGAAAAAAAAATGCTCACCAGTCATCCCACAGATGTACACAATGTTCCTCACCACTTTGCTCAGATAACACACGCAGAACCTACAAAGATCAAAAATTTAATCACAATGCATAATAAGATGAGTGAATGATATCAACATATAATGATTTCATATAAACCCACAAAATAACCTTTACTGAGCACTGAGCTCCATCTGAAGTGGGCGTTGCACGCTTCTCTGAGACCTACAAAAACAATACATTAAGTACCACTGAGGACCAAATGAGAACCAACACAACATCAGACAATGTCTCTCAAAAATGGAAAAGTAAAACAGGGGAAGGAATGAGTAGAAAGGCACAAAAAAACACATACCTCTAAGACAAGAAAACAAGGATCAGATGGTCCAACTTCGACCTCTTTTTGTTCCGTAATTGCTTCTTCCTTTAGAGCATTGTTAACATTAGCAAAAGTTCCATCTTTGGTTTGGGTGCAAACTTTAAGTGACTGCAGGGGTCCAACAGACGGTGTCTCTTCAACGGTAATTGCAGTTTCTACTTGATCTAGAAGTTCAAGAAGAGCCTAAAATATTTCAAATGTAGATAGCCATAAGCAACACAGATTATACATATACTTCGTATATTGCAGCAAGTACAGTTAGTATCTTCAAAATCAAGAGAACCACCACCATGGTGATCAACACAAAGCCAGATTTAATGGTCAGGTCTAACAGAAAAAATAATTGTGTAGCACACTAAAAGGAAATATTCGTGGGAGCTGCACTCACTTTTTTGTGCTGTCTTAACCCCGTACATTCTCGTAGGCCTATCTTGTGATTAGAACTCCCAGTAGGCTGCACTAGAAATATTATACATCACAATGATAATTCACAGCAATAACATCCTAAAACAGCTTACATAATGGGAAGCAAATTACCTTATCAAGGCGATACGACAGTGATGGTGGAGTTCTAAAAGGGCTCTGTGTACTTGTAGCAGCTGAATTACTCAACTCGGTGGCATCGTCACCTCTGCTATTTGCGTCAATGTCCTGGCCTCTACTCTTGTCCTTTGAGGAACCCCCATTGGATAAAAAGGACTTTTCATGAGCACAGTTCGAACTCTGTGACACATTAATAACTTAATTCATTACCTGAACTTAAATGAATGCATTATGACGCATTAGCAGGCGCAAAAATAAAAATGATTACTTTATCATCTGACAATTGCTGGAAACTGCAAGAATTGAGCGGGGAAGCATCAGCCAAAGCCTTCACAACATCAGGAGCAAGCCTTGAAAGGGCTCGAAGGCGTTCGTTGACAGGTGAAATCTTCCATGTCACCTCATCCCCACCATCATCTTGACTAAGCTTTATAATCTATATATGCATATCCATGTCACCAGTCACCGCCAAAATTTAATTAACGATCAGAAAACTCTGTGCTTCAAGAAATTACTAAGTTATTGTAACAATACCAAGTTACAACACTTCATTTGCATCATTGTGCATCGAAGTATCAAAGTCAGGACAAAACATTGCCATAATCACCTCAGTTTAACTTGGAACATCATGACTCTACCATCCTATTTCTTTCAGCAAAGTGACTCAAATCATCACAGTTAGCTAACTTCTATGGGGCGGGTAAAAGTGGATACCACTCCGCACTCACCTCAGCTGGAGTGAAAACTGGGGATGACTAGACAGCTTGTGGTGCGGATATAAGCATTCATGTGTAACCCGTTA
>JAYMSF010001818.1:0-11292 GCA_036897335.1 Silene vulgaris
AAATTCTTATTTAAGACGATAATATCCGTTTCAAACTTAAAATGGATTAGTAAGACAAATACTACAAACAAATAATGTCTAACGACTAACAAAACTTTTGCACTATATACGTAAATGAGAACATATTTGACATGTTTTTATTTTAAAACGGATACTGGAGACGGATAAACAGAAAGAGCATCAAATTACGAATAAAGAAATATTACTCAAAGAAGGCCCTTAAATAATGCTACAAACATGGTTTGTCACGCCTTATGAATGCTGTTTAATAACTTCCATTCATACAACAAACAATTTATTTACATATAAATCCAACTTTAATTCTCATCTCAGTTTATAAAAATGTATGTAAACCGCAAATCCCCTATACATCCGCTCTTCCTCTCATAACAAAAAAAACACTTACATTTTTCTTCCTAAAAATTACAAACTAATTAACGACCAACCTCATTTTCCTAAAATACTAACCATTTTATTCCACATATTCTTAGTTTACGTCTTCGTCGTCGTCTCCGAGTGTTGTTACATACTATCCTCCACCTTCCCATGGGCAACATTCGCCGGCGACAACCGGCCGGCGAAGATAACATCTTATATTCTCCTCTTAACAATATCACTAGTGTAGTCTTTTTCACAATGTTTTTTAGCGTAGCATACTTCTTGTTGTACCGATGGAGGGAGAAGATTCGAGAGTCGGTCCCGCTTCTACATGCGATCTCTCCTTCCGAGCTAGCTGCGCTCTTCGGACTATTCGCGTCACTGGTGTATATGGTCAGGTTTTTTGGCGTCGACTTTCTTCGTCCGTATTCACCTTTGTCTCCTAAGAAAGTCGATGCCAAAAAACCCGTCAGAGACTACTCCCACGTCATCAACAATGTTGCGAGCGATAATGTTCTCAGTCCGAGCATTATTGATGATGACGACGAGGGGATAGTCCAGTCGCTACTTAAGGGTACCATGTCATCGTACTCCTTAGAGGCAACCCTGAAGGACTGCAAAAGGGCTGTGATTGTGAGGAGGAAAGCGGTTGAGCGGGTAGTAGGCAGGTCCTTAACCGGGCTGCCTGTGGATGGTTTCAACTACGAGGCTATATACGGGCAATGCTGCGAGATGCCAGTGGGATACGTACAAGTACCGGTGGGGGTAGTTGGTCCCCTGTTGCTAGATGGGAGGGAATATAATGTACCGATGGCGACGACTGAAGGGTGCCTGGTAGCCAGCGCTAACCGGGGGTGCAAGGCGGTGTATGTCTCCGGTGGGGCCGCCAGTGTCGTGCTGAAGGACGGAATGTCGAGAGCGCCGGTTGTCAGGTTTGGTTCAGCAAAGAGAGCTGCTGAGCTTAAATTCTATATGGAGTATCCTGGCAATTTTGATGCTATTGCTGCTGTTTTCAACAGGTTGGTTTACAGCTTTACGCTACAACGCTGCGTATGCTCTGTTTACATTACAGTTATTCCTACAAAGAAAATTGACAAACGAGTCTAATTTGTGTCGATAACTTGATACTGACTATGAACCAATTGCCGTACTTGCACATACCATGAGCATCGAACAAGTGCTAAACCGCTAAATATACGTTATACTTTAACGCAAATAAATGGGACAGACATGTAATCTGGTGTTTGCATACAGATCTAGCAGATTTGCGAGGTTGCAAAGCGTAAAATGTGGAATGGCTGGGAAAAACCTATACATGAGATTTTGCTGCAGCACAGGCGACGCGATGGGTATGAACATGGTCTCAAAAGGCGTACAAAGTGTTCTAGATCATATTCTTGCAATTTTCCCTGACATGGATGTTATTGGCGTCTCCGGTACATCTCACTTTCTTTTTATCAATTTTCGATTCCACTGAGATATAACTAGAACGAGTTTTTAGTCATGTAAGGGTATCTCAGATCACCCAGTGTAAAATTTTCATGGAAGAAATATGACGTGAAGCCGTCTCATACAAGTTTTTCTGAACAGGGAATTACTGCTCTGATAAGAAGCCGGCAGCAATAAATTGGGTGGAAGGCAGGGGTAAATCAGTGGTATGCGAGGCAATAATAAAAGAAGAGGTGGTAAGAGGGGTGCTCAAGACGAAAGTTGAGACGCTAGTCGAGCTGAACACCCTCAAAAACCTGGCTGGATCCGCAGTTGCTGGGTCATTGGGCGGTTTCAATGCCCATGCAAGCAACATTGTTACTGCTATCTTTATAGCCACTGGTCAAGATCCTGCCCAGAATGTTGAGAGCTCTAACTGTATTACTATGATGGAAGCTGTTAACGGTGGCAAAGATCTTCATGTTTCCGTCACCATGCCTTCTATTGAGGTGCTTCCTCTACTCCCATACTTAATCAACCTTTTTTTTCAAATTGTCAGTCAGAAACAGCTATTGTTCCCTAGTATACACGGTATTCCGGTTTCAGATTATATACAGATTAAGTTCGAATATCAGATCAGTTTTATCAAGCCTAGTCGTGAACCGTATTGGTTTCATTCAAACGATGAGCCGTATTTAATCCTTAGTCCAGTATGCCTATTTAGTCCCTCGTCATCAGTTGATGATTCCCTGGGATTTCCTGAATTCTTAAATAAATGGTTTGACAGACCACACCTGATACAAATCAGACATAGTTTTCAGTAAACTGGAAATTATGTGCATAAAATAGGCTTTGAATGCATGGACCGTCCACCGGTTTCTAACAAACAAAACTTGTCTTCACTAATTTTTTGTTTGTAAGTTAGTTGTGCCTGTTAGATTTATAATTTTCTCAAGTTTTCTTTTATATTGAACCACACCGGCCGTTCTGATGTGTCATCACTCATCAGATATCGAACCCACACATGGTATCACTGAATACCAACCAAACTATACATCATCTACGGAATTTCCAAAGTTGAAATAATTCAATTGCTTAAGGTAGAGTAAGAGGGGTCAGATGTACGAAAATTACAGTTGAATATTAAAATCCGCAGGTGGGGACAGTAGGAGGAGGGACACAACTAGCATCACAAGCAGCATGCCTAAATCTACTAGGAGTAAAAGGAGCAAGCAAAGGTAAAGACGGAACAAACTCAAGGGTATTGGCAACGATCGTAGCTGCTTGTGTTCTTGCAGGAGAACTCTCTCTTCTTTCAGCAATTGCAGCTGGTCAGCTTGTTAACAGTCACTTGAAATACAACAGATCAAGCAAGGACATTACCAAATCCGCCTCGATTTAGCTTAGATTTTAATAATTTTGTAGGGTTAATTATTAACTAATTAATCTTAGAAATAAAAAAAAAATCCCACATGATTGTAAAGATTAGGGAACTGTCAATGGCATGAATAGTTTACGAGTCAAAAGGTAGTGCTAGGGTTAGTTTAGGTTTGTTGGTTAAAATAGAGGGAAGCTGCCTTAGTCAATAATCACTATGTAGGATAAAGTAGTTAGTTTGTGTTTATTGTAATTAGTAAAATTACAATATATTACCTATTTTGTACAAGTTTTTTTTAGACTAACATCTGATAAAAATTTGTTGCAAAATTATTAATATATTTCAGTCCAAACTTATTGTCGGCATTTGAATTTAGTAGTGAAACAGTAATTCGATGTCCAATGCTTGTGAAAAATTCGAAATGACTTGTTATTTGACATTCAACTCGATTTTTCACATGTATACAAGAACAGTTTGGCATGTTCCATATGTATTATGTGAACTCTGAATTGTTCTATTAGAAAAAAGGATGAAAACATTTAACTTGATTCCTACTTTGAAAATATTTCTATCCACAGTGGGTCCTGTGTGAACCGTTGTATGGTATGAACGAGGAAAAATGACCACTTTATGTTAAAAAATGATCACTTTTAATAATACAACGTGGCCATTTTTTTAACATAAAATGGTCATTTTTCCGATTGTTGTACTCTACGACGGTCTACACAGGAGATTTTGTATTTTATTCAAACACAAGTTAAGGGAGTACAAAAGCCATTTTTATTTATAACCGCGTAATATCAAGAATCAAATTCAAACCAATTTATTTATAACCAAACTCCCGAGAGAGTACAAAAGCATTCTCTGTCTCGGCCATTTAGGTAAAAAGTAAGGAGTCGTTTGGTTGATCAATCCAATTCGGGTGAAATTGCAAAAGTGTTTGGTTGCTCATGAAGGAAAGAAATTCCATGGGAACTTCCAATGACCAAGGGAGAGTAGGTAAGCCAAATCCTACATCTTGTAGGCATTGGAAGTTCCTAGAACATCTAATTCCTCCATTTTCCAAAAAATATGACAACCAAATAACCCATGTTTTTGCAAATCATGGAATTTTCCAATTCGAATATTTTTCAAGTGTCGACCAACCGACCCCTAAACAAATGACCCAAGAGTTGGTTGGTTTTATTTGTTCCCCAGTTTCTTTTTTTTTAAAAGCGGTGCATTATAATTGGCCCGTGTCAGATAGATTAAAATTTCTACTTTACTATAAGTTAAAAGCAAAAAATAATTTGGTTATTATAAATTAGTTCGAGAGTATTTTAAGTTAAAAGTAAATATTGCAAACTATTAGGAGACTTAATACGTTGCATTTTTTGAACCTACTACCTAATGGAGTAATTATTTTTTGCAAAACAGCTACTTCCTAATTAAGCTACATTTGTAACCAAATTGATACCTGAGTAACTTGACCAATCCTTTACGACTAAAACGGATATTCCAGCAACGAAGTCATTTAGCCCCTTATTTCTTCCAATTTTACCCTTATTATTTACCCCATTGCCTCCCTGTATGAATCAATGCATCATTGCATCTTCGTTCCAAGACTTCCTCAAAGATTGCAACTCTTTATTCTGTCACCCTTAGAATTCCCATCTTTCCATTCCTTAATCTCCCTATGAAAATGGACAATCATTTCACTGCCGACTCTCCCTCAAAATTTCTACAAATTCTTATTTAAGACGGATTGATCCGTCTTAAACATGAACAGGTCAAATAACTCGTTTGGTAATAGTAGGGTATTAATATTAATTGCATTGATGACAAAATGACAGTTATCCCAAATGGCACTTTGGGAGAGGCACACACCATGAGCTAAATTTATGGCACATTGACATGAAATTAATAGCAAAAATGGCACAAAGATATGAAACAAACAGGATATATAGTCAATGGAATACAGCTAAATAACTAGAGTTATACGAGCACACTTAGGTGCTGATCAAATAGGAAGTACTGCAAACCTGACAGCGTACACAATATCTTGTAAAACAATAAGAGAACCAATAATGAGGGCTATATCTTAGAAGAAATTTCACCAGGAAAGCTTTTCGCACTCTCAAATAGTCAATCGCTTTTGCCCTCTTGAGCTCCAATTTCCTGCAAGTAATGTTCTGCATCCAAGGCAGCCATGCAACCTGCATTGTAATAGCCGAAAAAATTTAAGTTATGCCTCACTCCTCCATCATGATCTCTAAATACCACCTAGCAACTAAAAAACTGCATATCAATAACAGCATCACAGAAAAATGAGACTGTACCGACTGTGACAAAGTAGCGGTAAGAAATGAATTTACATCAAATGCTGTTATCTCTCATTTGCTAGGAATGCAAAGGAAGATTTTGTATTGATTTACTCCTGCATTAATGAATACATCACTCTTATCTACATCAACACTATTTTTAGAGTTATAGGAACCAGAGCCTGCATTTCTCTTACTTAGCTATAACGAACTCTTATTACCCTCCTAAGTCCTAACTCCTAACCAACTTATCGAATTCTTTAACCAACTTTCCTCCACATTTTATGACCCAAAGATATTCTTCTGCTTGCATTTTCCTCTACATTATATTGACAATCTTTAATTTTTGTGCCCAAGTTATAGGAGGTCCGGAGGATTATAATTCATTACTGGGCGCTGGCAGCATAAGCACCAATTACTGCACGCCCCAAACTAGCCACCAAGTTCACCATTTATCTCAACCCTCCCGTCTTTAAGAATAACAAAGAACGAATTTTCCATCCCTCTCCACAACCACAATCATCAGCCACATTAAGATCTGTAATCACCAAAAAATAACCACCGCCCTTCTGAAGAAACTATCTACCCACAAATTCTACCCTTTTCTTTGCAACCACTTCCTCCGAGACCTACCACAATCACTTCTTCTCAGTATGATAGCAAATGTAGCAGTTTAAGACTGGTTTTATAGCGGTTGAGTTCACATATGCTTAAAAGATCTTAGCAAAAAAAAAACATACTACATCACAGCTAGGACAAGGGATAACACTGCATATGTTTTTTTTTTTCAATAGTAATCAAAGAGGTAGAGCTAACACAGCAACACACTATAGATATTCAAAAACATTACATACAAAATATGGACTATTAAAAAGCCCTTACTGCAAATACGGTGTACACAAAATTGCAAAAGATTCAAAGCACTTCCACCTATCTAGTTGTATGTGTTGAAGACGAGCCTCATATTTTCATCTTTGAAGAAAAATACTTGGTTAGGGCCTTGTCAGAAACCATGATTCTACACCATTGCTGGCCATAACTACCACATGGTTGGCCATCTACAAGTCTATAACATCCAATACTATAACACGCCACTCATGACACAACCTCCTCTTATTTATTCCACATTGTATTTTCTCAGTTTTATAGATTTTTGTCTCTTCCTGTGTAATATCTCAAAAATGTGAACCAAATGCAATATCCAGGGATGTGGTCTATGGCCAATCCTAGTGGAAAAGTAAGGCTTTGGCAAGGATTTATACAGCCTTCAATGTCCATGTAAAAAAACTTGAATAGTTTTTACAGACGAAAAAAAATATGTTCCATATACTCCAACAAGGGTGCTCAGTTAGTTATGACTTATGATGCCACACTGTTTGGTTAGTAACAAAAGTGTCAAAATTCATATATAGGATTGGCCTACAGAATTAGATATAGAGTAGTAGTTATTGCAAGAAACTTTGACATAAATACTCAGTGTGTTATAAATTGAGAATCAAAACTCAATAGAAGAAGAAGGTACCAGAAGTACACGATTTGAAAAAAGAAAAGTCAGCCTCAATCAATTCCCCTTGCCCATGGAACCGTGTGTCAGCCTCTTGCAGCATCTTCTCAATCGTCTCTTTGAGGTGCTACTCATGTTAAGTATAAAGTTTGGTCGATAAATATTGGCGTTAGATGTCCCAATACTAGCCCTAGGTTAAGCTCCTCAAACGACCTTTAAGCACACGGACACACAAAGACATAGATTGAGGCACATATGATGCATAGGATTGAAGAGACGTTATAATCCTTAGGCGCAAACTACAAACAAGGTCAACCACAGCTTCACTTCCCACCAAAGAAATCTACATAAAAGCGGTCCTAGTAAGCCCCTACATGATTCCACCTTCTTTGCTCCCTTTGGCTCTTACGTAGAGGCCACAAACTATAACCATAATAGGCTAGGCTCTAGCTTCTAAGTATCCTACTCCTCTTACCTTTATCATTCGTTTATCTCCAAATCATCCTCATCACTGAACTTGATGGATCAACTTCATGTTAAGACTTATAACCATCATCTCCCTTCCATAGACAGGTAGCACTGACTTCCTCAAACAACCTTCATTGTTAGGGTAATCGGGAGTTAGCACTTAAACCAAGTCTTGTTGGTCCCCTTGCTAGTTGTCGTTACTTCCGTTTTTTTCTTTGGTGTGTCTTCAATTTGTTACACAATGGAGATCATGTCTTGGAGCTTTTGAGCAAAACTAATGAGACCACAAACAACTAGACTACTCTAGACTTTCTTTCCTTGCTATGACTTAAATTTCAGAGCCGACTTACAACCATCATCAAAAATTAGATTAAATCTTGTAATTTAGACTTCTGTACACTCTTTCAAATCACATATTAGTGTTAATCTTCCCATTTCTTGAATGTACTAACCAACACTAAATGTCTGTTGTTACAAAGATGCCAACTTTATGAATCGTTGTTGCCCATAATTTTTGGAAGAAATTGCTTTACAAAACGTTTGCCATTCTTCTATCTTTAACTTCTCCTCATGCTGCCTCTTTTTTTTAAATTTTCAAACCTTAACGCCTAGTAAATTTTAGGATAGCCCCCTGAACATTTTGTTTTCATCGGAAGACTCTATTCAAAGACATGTTAAATGCAAGGTAAACTATCGACAAAGGTTTCTAGATTCCAATATATCTATATGTTTGAGACCCCTCCAAATGATCGAGTACGGGTAAAAGATACCGAGTCATAAAAGCGGGGTGAAGGTACATTGGATTACCTCTATTAGGTTCTTAGGGTCATCTAAAGACTCCTTAAAGAGTAAGGGTAGAAGATATCTTTGGTATATTTCTTCACGCACCAACTATAAAGTGTTTGCCCCTTTGAGGGAGAAGAAATTCTTGGTAAACAACCACAAAATGGTGAAACAGCTAATAACTTATAATGGTCATGACTTCTCTTTGAAAAATCATCTAAACGAAAGGTCTTGCCCGACCTTACACCATAAAAAGGCAAAACTAATAACAGTCACAACTCACTAGTTTTATTAGGAAAAAGTTTCATCATAGAAAAGCCACCCCCTCTACACAATTCTTCATGCTGAACATAAGATACCCTCGATTCTCAACCTATTCTTTACCATCAACCCGTAAACCAAAATGCAATACTCGCAAATCATCAAGAGATGCTTACAAATTTACAAATCACATTAGACAAAACAATCAACACAATTAAACCATAATTATTCACACCATACCAACACAAAAACAAACATGATCACAATTCACAACAACAACAAGAGCAAGACGAAGAATAATAAAGCTCACCAGTGCCGGCAGCAGTAACAGCCTGGCGATACTTCTTATCCTGAACATCCCCAGCCGCGAAAACCCCCTTGACACTAGTCAACGTACTACCCGGCTTAGTAACCACATACCCATCCCCATCCAACTCCAATTGCCCATCCAAAAACCTAGTCGCGGGCTCATGCCCAATCGCGAAAAACAACCCGTTAACCTCCAATTCCTTCACAGCCCCGCTCTTCAAATCCTTGACCTTCAACCCACCCAACACCTTCTCCCCATACGCCTCGATGACACCCGAATTCCAGACAACTTCAATCTTCTCATTCTCCATAACCCTCTTTTGCATAATCTTCGATGCCCTAAATTCATCCCTCCTATGAATTATATACACTTTCGACCCGTATTTCGTCAAGAAATTGGCTTCCTCCATCGCCGAATCCCCTCCACCAATCACCGCCAAGGGTTTATTCCTAAATATCGGCGCTGCGCCGTCACAGACGGCACACGCCGATATTCCTTTCTGCCAGAATTTCTCCGACCCGGGGAATTCCAGCTTCTTCGCCACTGCACCGGTCGCCACCACCACGGAGTCGGCGGAGACGGTGGTTTCGTCGGAGGAGACGATAAAGGGATGGGTTTTGAAATCGACACGGGTTACGGTTTCGGAAAAGATACGAGTACCGAACCGGACCGATTGTTGTCGGAATTTGTCGGTGATATCGAGACCATTGATACCTTCCGGGAAACCAGGAAAGTTTTCCACGTCGGATGTGGTGGTGAGCTGGCCGCCGGCGGCGATGTCGTTAGCCATCCAACCTTCGAAAAGTATGGGCTTGAGTTCGGCCCGGGCTGCGTAGATGGCTGCTGTGTGAGCCGCTGGGCCTGATCCGATAATACACAGTCGGGTTCGGAGCGCGGGTACGGTGGTGGTCTTGGTGGGGTCCATGTGGGTCGGGGAGGTGGAAACGGGTGATGATGATGACGTGGAGGAGAGAGATTTTTTGAAGAGGTTGAAGAGTTTGTTGCAGCGGGCGGACATTTGAGAAGGGAAAAGGGAAGGGGCGTTTTTATGAGATTTTTTGATGCATGAAACGAGAAACGGGTTGAATTTCATTGTTTTTCAGGACGGTTCGGGTTATTTTCGGGTGGGTTTCGGTTTACATTTGGAAATTGGGGGATGTGGAGAATTGGGGATTAGGGTTTAAGGAGGGGTGGGAGATGAAGGCACGTGGAGTGTGGAGGAAGAAAAGTATGATTGGGGAATAAGTTAAGGGGTGGAATCAAATTTGGAAGGGGTTTCTTTTGGGCTGGGATTAGTGGAACGGATATGCTATATTGGGCCCAATGTATGAATAGATGTGTGGCCGTGTGGGTCCTAATTAATCAGATCTTTAGACGGTCGTATGTGACCATTTGAACTGGATTATATTCGGTTATAAATGATCACAACTGGTTTGTTGAAGTTTATAGACGAAAATAACCTTGTAAAAAGACACCTTTTATTTCTGGTTTGTTTATGACCACTCTCAAACAAGATCATTTAGGAGGTTATTACCTTGTTGAGTCACCCTAAGGCCTAAACATCAATTAATTGGGAAATTAACTTGACTGACGACGGTTGAGTAAAACAAGTTAAGTGATGACCTTTTTTGGGGTAACTTACCCTTTCATGACATTACATATGTTAACTTGTAATTTGTTAACACCACTAAAAAAAAGTTTTGATGAAGTAGAAAATTTGGGAATTTATTTGAAAGGTTGGAAAGCGAAAAATGATTGAGTTATGACATATGTGGTGACCTTCTGGATGAGATGGTGCAAATGAGTCAAGGTAAATAAGATGAGATTAAGAGTAAAAATGGGTGATGACCCAATTAACTTGACTCTTGCTTAAAAATGGTCTAGGAGTAATACTCCGTATCTCCTTTGTGCTAATTATTTATTCATACTTTTAATTTAAAAAAATTTCACAATAATAAAAAAAAGATAAACAAATGATAGCGGCAAAGGGAGTAATAAACTAATAATACTTCGTATTATTGAGAACAAATTGTTTTGGTATAACAGTTTTGTTGAAATACGAATATAAAACTATTCCGCTATGAGTTTAAGCAGTCTGGGTTTTTGAACTTCCGATTGAGATTGATGTAACCCTTTATGCTCTTAAGTCGAAACTAATTTAGGTCTCAGAACATAGATAGGAAGACACGTTACCAACCAACATTTATCAACTCGTATAAGTGTGGTGACTCTCGAACATACATGGCTAGGTGTTTGCCTGGGTTGGTGGTATAGTCAAAATTGAATGCACCACAATCTGATCACCTTTAAGACCACATGATTGAAAAAATTGTTATCAAACAAGGAGTCGATCAACTCGATATTGGCTCTGTCAAAACGAGCTATAGCTTTATCCGAGCTTGGCTAAATACGAGCCGAGCCTGAGCTCATCAAGGCTCGGCACAGAAGCTCGTTAATAATATTTTTTGTATATTTTTTTATA
>JAYMSF010001819.1:0-11291 GCA_036897335.1 Silene vulgaris
GAAAGATGCGGGCTGTGCGGGCTATTTACCGGGCTGGGTGGGCTGGACTTTTTTTGACCCGTTGGTGCGGGCCGGGCTGGGCTAGCCCGCCATTTTGGCCAGCTCTACTCGTGGTGTTGTATCACTCACTTTTTTGACAAACTACAATTAAATTAAATAGAATTCATAGAAGCAAGAACCGCCATTGATGGTTCACTGTTTAAAACACGACATCATTCTAACAATATTTTTCTTGTGCAACCGTTTTTCCGTATTTTTTAGCAAAATGTGACCACTTTTTGGCAAATAGTGACCACTTTATAGTAAACAGTGACCACCTTCAAAAAAAGTTCATTTTTAGTTATAAAAAGTGGTCACTATTTAGCAAAAGTGATCACTATTTACCCAAAAGTGGTCACCATATATCAAAAAATGGTCACTTTTTTTTGGTCGCACGTGAAACGGTTGTATAGGGTTGATTCGCTTTTACCTTCTTCTAAAACTATACAGTCTTTCTTAATTACGGAATACTAAATTCATACGAAATGGTATCAATAACATGAGGTTAAGTGATTAACCCGTCAACATCAAAATCATCCCCGTAGACTCCCATAGTCCCCCATCCGTCAGTCCATCACCCCAAAAAGAATCACTTACGAAAAATTCCACCTTTATCCTCTGATGAAAAAGGTAAGGAGTCAGGACAAAAAAGAGAGCGAGAAAGTTGTCGAGGAGCGAGAAAGAAAGAATGAGAGTTGAACTAGAGTGACATAAACTCAATATCTCATTCTTCTTCAAATGTCGTAGAAATCACACTCACACCTGCAATTTTTCCCCTAAATTCATCAATTAATTCATTTCAATAATCTAACTAAATTAAACATCAATTTCGCATTTTTTTTACCTTTTGATTTGATTTTCTGCCAAAACATTTGATCAAATCAAATCAAATTAATCAAGAAGTTAGTATGTAACTTAGTAATTAATGATTACTAATTAGTAATTGGAAGTGTGATTGTTGAGTTTTAATGGAGTAAAGTGAGGTATTTTCGCGGTTAATTTTGACATAGGAGAGAGAAAGATGCACGGCGGCGATGGCGGCGGAGTAAATGAAGTTTCCGGCGTCGGAAGTTCGCCGGAGTGGAAATTTTCGCAAGTGTTTGGCGAACGCGCTGCTGGTGAAGAGGTACAAGAAGGTGAGATCTCAGTCACTGTGAATTCAATTGATTTGATTTGTTTTGGTTTTAATTTAGGGATTTTTCTGATTTAATTAGGCTGTGAAATGATTGGAATTTGTGATTTTATTGAGTTTATGTAGAGATTTGATATGATTGTTAGTTGATTTGGGTTGAATTGGATGTGATTTTGAATAACAGTGATGATAAATGTATAGATGATGTAGTGGGATGATTGTGTACTTGATTGGAATATGGAGCATTCGAGTTGGCGAAAATGTGTTCAGTAAGGAACCAGTTTTTCGAAACAGTGGGTTAATGAACTGTGAGCTCGTAACGAGTAATGACAGGGAACTTGTAAGGGTAAGCTGGAAATGTTAGAGGAAAGTGCTGCAGAAATGAGAGTGTAGTATGAACTTACTTGTTGCGCTTGTGAGTGCTCGTCAGAGCCCTTAATGTGCTTGTTCCTAAAATGCTTGGGAATTTTGAGCAAGTGGGTTGGTAGTCAGGAAGAATGATAAGTTTACTTAGTTCCTTTATGAGGAGATTGGGATTTGCCCAAGAAAAGATTGTGGTTGCGGATATGCAGTTTAAAGAGGGATTATTGGTTGAACCTTAATCGTTCATTACTATTAGTAAGGAGTAGTATTTTGAGCTGTGAAGTTACAGAGTTAAGAATCAAGATGCAATTGTGCGACTCTGCAAGTATTTTGATTGTCAACTTCAACTGCGGATTCAGATTCAGACAGCAACAACAAAAGCTACCCGGGTCCGAGCTTTCCAAGCTCTCTGCTGTTGGGGAACTCTGCAAGGGTCTTGCCACCTTCTTTATTTACAAATCTTTACTATGGAATCGGATCCTATGATCGTAAAATCGTAGGATCGTATAATGATTCTGTCTCTAGAAATTTTCAAATGAATAGGATCGCAAGATTCACCGTGATAGAATCGTAGGGTTTGGGATCTGTCAAGCATTTTTTGATCGTAAAACCGTAGAATCGAATCGAAATTCTGATGACAATGGTACTGTAATTGGATTTCTGACTTTATTGCTTCACTTGACCATATTAGAATTAAGGGTACTAATTGTGAGATGTAATTTATTTTTGCTGCTTTCTTTCAAAGATACGATGACTTGAATGAATTACATTCAGTGCGTGTAGTCAACCAGCAGAAGGAATATTGGAACGGTTTTTTAATTAAGGGGAATTATTAACGTGCAAGGGGTGAACTCGTAACAAATAAAATATTTTGATTTATTATGGTGCTACGCTGTTTAAAAATATTTAAAGTTCTAAACTTTCGCTGGACCTCTAAAAGATGCAGATGATAATGTTGCAAGTTGCAACATGTGATCTCCATATGATATATGTTATCTGACAATACTACTATTTATTGTGCAGTTGATATCATTTCTGCTATTGAGTTTAATAAATCTGGAGATCATCTAGCTACTGGTGACCGTGGTGGTCGAGTAGTTTTATTTGAGCGGGCCGATACAAAGGATGTGAGCCCTATAAATCTCATCTTATTCCCACAAAGTATTGAAAGTAATGGGCGTCTGCTCATTTATTTTCTGTGTCGTTGTGCAGCATGGTATCCCTAGAAAAGATTTGGAGAGGACGGACTCTTCAATTGGTAGGCATCCTGAGTTCCGTTATAAAACAGAGTTTCAAAGTCATGAGCCTGAGGTAACATACATCTAATGATTATGTGGTTTACTTTCTGTTAGGGTATGGAGTTGATGTCATTTTTCAAACATAAACGTGCTTTGTTGATGATGAGTTTGGTTCTCTCACTGATCAGTTTGACTACCTCAAGAGTTTGGAAATTGAGGAGAAAATTAACAAAATCAGATGGTGCCAAACTGCAAACAGCTCACTGTTTCTTTTATCTACTAACGATAAGACCATCAAGTTCTGGAAGGTAGGCATTTTTGCTGTTCTATTTTGGTTGTTCCCTAGATAGTTTCAAACCTGGTGAAGTGTGGCCTTAAGTGTAGTTTGTTTATAAATTCACACCATCTTCTTGGACACTGGTTTATGTTTTTGGTGTTTGTTCATTTATTTGTTCTTCGGTTGGGATGTTGTGGTATCAGAAGTTAATGTGAATTAAGCTCAAACCAGAGGGACCCATTGGTATATGTACACCCCCAACCCCCTCCGTTTTCTTTTAAGAAATTAGTTGGCTGTGGTGTTTTCTGGAGAGTCAGTTGTTTTTTCGTAAAAGTGAATGTTATCCTTGTAAGTTTTGGTCCTGTGTGGTCTAACAAAATGACATATTGACGACGCCTTGCCATTCCATTCAACTTGATGTTTAAGAGCCAAATTGAGACCCAGCCATGATGGCATTATATATATGTAAAAGCTGTAGGGTTTCCTGGCTAATTAAAATTTATGTGAAAAGATTTTCTCAGCATGCAAAAGGAGGCTGGCTTAGTATAACATGTATAAGAACATTAGAATAATGAATATGTAGATGCTCACTTCCGATGCTTCGATGCTTTGTCCCTTGGTTGATGTCTATTTTTTAATGGTATTGGAATATTTGTTTGTAGACCCTATAGGCTTAGTCCCTAAAAAACTGGGTGGAGGGTGACACTTGTTTCCAGTGCCACTCAAATATTTTGATTGGCTTACTGTGCTGTAGCTTTAGTTGTATGGTGCAACAAGAATAGTGTATGTTACTAAATGAAGTTTCAGCATATTGATTCTTGAACACAAGGTTTGGTGCTTTAAAGTGGCACAATATTTGAATCTGTATTGAATGCAGAATTGTGACTTATTCATCTTTTACAAAATTCATTCTAGAAATAAGTTCCATTACCTTCAATATACTTACTCCTGCATGGTATTGTGTCCATACTTGCATGCCCACTCTCGTTTAAGTTGTTTTTATTATTTTAGTTGAGATCTTAATTTACATACAAAGTTCTCTTCTGTGTGCACTCTTATCTGTAATATTTTGCTTCATGGCTGTAAATTCTTACAGGTTCAAGAAAAGAAGGTCAAGAAGATAAGTGACATGAATATGGATGCTACCAAAGCTGCAGGGAATGGTTGTTCTGCAAATTCCATTGTTTCAAGCTGTTCTAAACCGCATCTTTCAAATGGAGGATACGCATCCAAATTTTCCAGTTCTTTGAATGACCTATCATTTCCACCTGAAGGAATAGCCTCACTGCATTTACCCGTGGTAGTTGTACCCTCTCCGATTTATTGAAACTTTGATACTAGTCCCCCTTCCTCCAAGCTTTCCGTTGATGAAGTTTCATCCAAGTTTTAAGTTAGGTCTCCTTTGTAGGATTAGTATCGTATAATCATAACTCGCTGTTAATCCATCATATGAATTGTAACATGCAGATCATGTATCAATTTGTTGGAACGGTGTCTTCAATCTTGTTGATTATCTTTAGTTTGACAAGTAATAGTGCTAGGGTGAATCTAATTGCTTTGAAAAGTGAGAACAGACCCTTGTCTTTTAAATTGGAAGTACTTAGGTCTAAATGCAATGTAATAATATGTTCTTGTGATACTGTTTGTCATATGTTGCAGAAAGGTTTGCCTTCTTGGTTTTCTTTTGTATTATTGAGTTTTTTATTCGGCTTGTTGCAAATATACATTGCTATGTTTACGGGGCTCTTTATTGCCACAACATCATAGCTCATGAAAGATTTTGCAAACCCTAATCTATACTTTCTTTTAACTTGTGGCACTATTGCTGATGGTAGTGTTGCCTGCTTTGAACTCAGATATTACTAGCAATGAGACAGCATTCTAGCTAGATGTCTAAGATCCTGCAAATTCCAAGATATATTTTTTTATCACCGTTTTGCTTTTAGTTGTGCCATTCATCTAACTCTTCTTTGAACTTGTGGAACTAGTTGCTAATGGAGGTGTTGACTCCTTTGAATTGATAGGTCACCAGCAAGGAGACTAGCCTTGTAGCTAGATGTCGAAGAGTGTATGCCCATGCTCATGACTATCACATTAATTCGATATCAAATAACAGGTGATGGTTCTTCTAGTTATTGTGTTATAGCTTAAATGTTTTTACTCAATTAAGATTTATGCGGTTAATACCTTTACCTCGGATGTATTGCCTGGCAAGATGACCGATGCATTTTTATTGCCACTCTCTGAACAAATTAGTCGCACATTGTTTTTTTATATCCTTTTTATCTTATAATGTAATCTGTTACTTCTCAGTTTAAAAGAAATGTGTATCTGTAAAAATACTGTAATTCGTTTTGCTTGCTAATGTATAAAGCTTCATTTGCAACTTAGTCTGTAATGGTTAGCATTGGACTACTAAAGTGTAGCCTCAAATTTTCAACCTGATGAATTTCCCTCATTTAGTTACCATTTAGTCACACTATCAATCAAACAACACGATTGAAATTGGAAACTTCAGCTGTCTAAATATGCTTGCTTTTAACTAACGTAGTTTTACGTTACGCATGCCCCTTTCTGACTATCAATGTCCTATATTACAGCGACGGTGAGACTTTTATATCGGCGGATGATCTGCGTATAAACCTCTGGAACTTAGAGATCAGCAATGAGAGCTTCAATATAGTTGATGTAAAACCACGAAACATGGAAGATCTAACTGGTATGCTCTGAACATCAGTCATCTTTTTCACCACTAGTTTACAGTTTCAGAACTGTTGAGTAATGTGACATCAATGATTGGATACCCATTTTTCTTTTTGCAATAGCTCAATTATCTTCTGCAAGAATAGTCTATTGGTGGCTTTCATAATGTTTGATAGGCAACTCAAATTCTATTTGCTCTGTCATCTGTTATTTCCTGAGGTTGGTGTTGGTGTTGGTGTTGGTGAGGACTCTGAAGTGGATGAGCTGGGCTGTAAGGGTAGTGAGATAGTGTTCTAGCAAACATGCCAACATGGCATTGAACACCATAGATACCGGAGTATTAGATTCTGAGAGAACTTTCTGAAACTATGCTAAATTAGGGGCCGTTTTTGCAGTCGTATCATTTGGGCATCCCTGTTGTTGCCCGTGCTTTTGTCAATATAACAAAATTTGTTATGATCTGATTCAAAAGTTGCCCACTCAATGTTTGTCACCAATTATGAATTTGATGGATAATCGGTCAGTAATTTAAAGTCTAAACAGCTTGATACAATGTTCAAATGGTGATCTACTGAGTACTGATTTACCTATGGTAGAAGTGAATGCTTCTCTGTACGGTTGTGAATGTTTGCCTGCTGTTAGACACTACAATCTTCGACGCATTCTCTCACATGAAGTAAGACCATGCATGATGGTTAGAGTAAGCTAATGCTGGATAAGTGAGAGTTCCTTTAGCCCGTTTTGCGATTGGGATTTTTTGGAAGATTATACATGTTTAGGAATTCAAGTAGTGTGTTAGCCTTACCCTGCATATTGAAATTAACATGTTCCAGGGAAAAAGAATAATCTTGGATGTTTAAGTGGTTAATTCTTGAGATCACGTTATTTTTTGTGTGTATTAATGATTTTGTTGAAAAATAATGATCTATATTGATAATTATCTTCATATCTTTTACTGGCATTTGTGTCGTGATTTTTCTTTTTATAACTTGTGAATATCGTTTCCTCTTTGAGTTATCCCCTTCTATCTATGTTACTTTGATTACCTACGAATCTATGAGTACCTTAATTCCTCTCTTCATAAGTTTCATCTAAGAAGGTTTATTGTATTGTTTTTTTTTCCCCCCGGCAGAGGTTATTACATCAGCTGAGTTTCACCCCAGCCATTGCAACACCTTGGCATACAGTAGCTCAAAGGGATCAATCCGCCTCATTGATCTGCGACAATCAGCATTGTGTGATAGCCATGCCAAATTGTGAGTAGTTTGGTGTTTTTTTAAGACCAACTTCCTTTATTTTCTGTCATCCAATTCTATTAATTTTTTTTGGTGTAGTTGTAGACTTGTAGTGGAGTGTTTATATGCAGAAATTTTATTTATATTTGCAGGTTTGAGGAACAGGATGTGCCGAGTTCGAGATCGTTTTTTACAGAGATAATTGCGTCAATTTCAGATGTTAAATTTGCAAGAGATGGAAGATACATGCTTAGCCGTGACTACATGACCTTGAAGGTTTGAGTTTTTTTATATCCTACCTTTTGTGGGTATTCTCCCTCATCACCTTTATTTATCTGTTTAGACTGGTTAGTGGCAATTGGAGCAATGTGGCTAACTTCTCTTCATGACTTACAAAAGTTACAATGATTGTTATGCTGAAGAGGGATAATATAGTTGATCAACCTTGTCATATATTGTATTCCATGCTAAATCTTTCAATTTGGCTTAGGAGAGTCATATGCATTTATGTAATGCGTTTAGTTAGATGAGAATTATCCAGAGTTGACCCTTGATGTTGTTCTGAATGCTGATCTGGAAATTGTTTCGATAGATCAAAATTTTGTTTTTTGGAGATTTTTTTGGTATTTGTGTATTAGACGCAGCCATTTATTTGTTTTGTTGGACCAAGCCCCTGCAATGAATCTATTTTGTTGTAGTGTCTATATAAGCCAAAGTTTAAAAATCTAAGTTTCTTTCATGAGCAAAAGGTTACCAGGGACATAAAATGTCCTTAATTTGGAAGTTGATCTGCTTGAACTTCAACAGGGTGCGATTGCATGATTTTATATTGCGAATCCTTTTTCGATCTTTAGGGTTGTTTCCCAGACACCTTTTGAGAGTGGATGCGACTTAGTTTAAAAGACGCGAGGCAGTGAGTCGCATGGTGCGAGGTGCGAGATGCGAGGTAAAGGCATGTGCTTCATGCACACGAGACACACAATGTTAGGTGCAATGGTGCAAAGGAAAGACATTATAAATGAACTAGAAGCAAAAATATGGAAAGTGCATTGCAGTGACCGGTTGTGTTTGTGGGGACTGACAGTTGGCGCATAGGGAAAGGTATTATCAATGTTTGTCGCCCTGTGCATGCATGGTTTCTGATTGAGGTAGATGTGTTTCTGGGAGACTGAGAGTCAGAAGTATTTTGGGAGTGCCACTCTAATTTAGGGAGTTGTGTGGGTGTAGGTTACTGAATTTCACTCAGCCCTCAAACAAGTCATGAATCGGTTTTGAGTGTATTCTATCATCAGGCTTACTTAAAACACTCATAGGAAACATTCTATTAAATCATATCACGAATTGGATGATATGTATTCATATCGAATTAGGCAACCATGGTTGGATACGCAAGTAAGAGTTATATTTTTTTCCCTTCCAAGTCCTTTCTATGTTGAAAGGGTCTTAATTTGGCTTATATGCCTCCTTTCCATTTCACTCCAGCCCAATTTACTAATGCAAGTAATGTAACAGGGGAAATTGTTTCCCTCCCCTTCCTTTGCCTCCAAATTACTCCATCCAAATACAGCAATAATATGTTATGTTTGGGTGGTTTGGTTTGGTTTAATTTAGGCGAAGTGAGCTGAATCATGAAATTCAAGTTCGAGTTAGCTGAATCATGAATTTGAAGTTGATTACTTATATTAGCGTGCTAACCTTTGTCTGTGATCTTGAATCAAAAGGATGTGTGGTTTGATCTCAACTTCTGATGATGTTGGCTGTGAGAGTTTTCAGCTGTTAATATACCTTCGTCATGAGAGATGATCCATACTCCATAAGTCTATAGCATCCAAATTCTGTGTTATAACCTATTTTTTTTCATTACGGGCATTTAAAACAGGCTGTATGTGGGTAATGACGCGTACATCCGACCCCGCTTATTATGCCGTAGGCACTGGAGTGATGTTAGTGTGCTTTTCTATAATACATGTACTGATTGTTATTTCAGCTATGGGACACCAATATGGATTCAGGTCCTGTTGCAACCTTTCAAGTCCATGAGCATTTAAAACCTAAGGTGAAACACTGAGACTTGATTATTTTGCTATCTCGATTATATATTTTTTTTCAACTTTATGAGGCTCACGACCTGCTTAATTGTTTCAGCTATGCGATTTATATGAAAATGACTCGATCTTCGATAAGTTTGAGTGTTGCCTGAGTGGCGATGGTCAGAGAGTTGCAACTGGTTCTTATAGGTATGCGTGTATATGTTTGATCCCATTTCGGTCAATAGTAATTCTCATTTCTTGAAGCTGAATTTAATTTTTATTTGTCGTTTAGCAATCTGTTCCGTGTATTTGGTTGTGCTCCTGGTAGTACAGACGCCACAACTTTGGAGGCCAGCAAAAACCCTATGAGGTATAGTTTATCATAAAGAGAAGGGGAGAATATAATTTTAAATTTTATTTAATGAGAGTGAGTTTGATAACGCGATTGATGATGGCAACTACAGGAGACAAGTGCAAACCCCATCAAGGCCTTCCAGATCATTGAGCAGCATTACACGCGTTGTTAGAAGAGGTTTCATCTTTTGCCTTTTGATCAAATTCATACATTTGAGCAGTCTTGTACAAAACTCACTGGAAAACTGTAAATATTAGGTCCAAACTTACTTGAGACGGCGTTATATGTGAAATCAACACATTCACCCTATTAACCCTGTAATTAAATGATGATGATTTGGCTGGCCTCACACAAGACTCGTGTTAAAGATTATATAAGCATAGAAATTTTCATGATTTGGAAATCTCACTTCCCTCCCCAAAAAGGAAACACTTATGTTTGCCCTGTCAATGACAGGGCCTGAGAGTCCAGGTGTTGATTCAAACGGAAATTCTTTCGACTTCACAACAAAGTTGCTTCACCTAGCATGGCATCCGTCTGAAAATTCAATCGCTTGTGCCGCAGCAAACAGTTTGTACATGTATTATGCATAAATATGTCTTCTGAAGAAGATTTTGTCATTTTGGCAATTTTTTTCTGGGGTTATATCTGAGAAACCAGAAAGTAAGGCCTCTTTCCCCTCACAGCACCAAGATAGCACTGATGTGCAGCTGCTAACTCACACGACCTATCGAAGATAAGCTTATCTTCATATTTCGGGGTTCATGGCACATGGATCCCGTTTTGTTCGTTCTATTAACATGCCAGTGCTGAAGATAGAGTGGAGCTCCGCTTTTCGTTTTTTCAGCAAATGCTGGATGAAACCAGTGGCAAAGATATTCATTTGCAGTTCTCCGACAGCTCAACTTGCACTGATATCTCATTTTGCCACTAGAGTTTGAAGATGAATGTAGCGTTTTTGCTCTTTGTAATTTTCCCGAATTTCTGACCCCGAAAGCGGCTGTTTAAAATTCTAGTGCATTGATTTATTTATTTCTAACTAGAGTAGTCTTTTTTTCTAGGATTATACATTTTTTTTCCTGGGGTCGTATTTCGTTTGATGTTGTAACCTTGTAACATTCAGACTTACTGTAGTAATTATTAATTATCAGCACTTTTAATACTTAAACGATAGCCGTCTTCTTTATTTATTGTGTCTTAGTTCTGAGTTCTGACCTGTGCTCTGTAGTTTGTAACTTGTAAGGTTTGGCTTTCTTCTTTGGTCATTTTGAGAGTTCTCCATCATTATATGTCAACGGTAGGTCTCACTCCAGAGTCCAGATGACCAAGTTCGTCTAAAGGCTTCAGATAGGCCTTCTGCGAACATTTTTTTGGTTAGACATGACCGTTACTTTTACTTCAGTTTAGTTAACTCTATTCAGTTCACTTGGTTCAGCTCTATTAAGTTCTCTTCAGCTTGTTTCAACCGAAAACAACAGAGCGAACTATCATATTTAAATGAATAGTATTTGACCCTTTTATATAATGAATACATTCGCGTTAAGGCCTTGTTCTCTTAGACTTAATTTCATCTCATTTCAGTTCAGTTTAGCTCTATTAAATTCAGTTCAGAGTTCAAACGGTTTCGGTCCAAAGGAACGGAAGAAGATTAGAAGAATCACAAAATGTGAGAAATAATTAGAGTTAAAGCAACAAAACTTCTGTGCCCGAACAAGGAAACATTTTCACTGTCCCCTTCTTCTTCTATTATTTTACTCTCCATCTTTCTCTAATTTCAATACCATTTTCTAGCAATTAATCCTTCTAATTAAATTAATTCCATAATATTTCCACAAAATTTCTATTATTCAAGATCATCTTACAAATAAAAAGGTCATAAATTTGATTTCAAGAGGAAATGAAATTCAACAATTAGATCA
>JAYMSF010001820.1:0-11290 GCA_036897335.1 Silene vulgaris
TAAATTTATGAGTTATGCAACTTTAAAGTAGTTTTATTTAATTAAAAATAAATTTTAATGCTAAATAGAGGTAGCCCGGGCGAAGCCGGGCACCCATACTAGTTGTCATGTAAGATGGAAGACGGAAGTATCCATCTTAACGTTAATACGCCAATTGTATAGATACGAGAAGTATTTTGTTATTCCCTAGACATTTCACTTCTTTGATTTAACATATTTGACCAATTTTAACCTTAGGATAGATATCCATCTTAAAAGAGACTAGTCGGTTTCATATGTAAATATTTTTTTTTATGTAGATAAGTCATTTATTTATTATTGATATTAACAAAATGAGTGGGTTGTATATAAAAGGACTCTAAAAAAAAAATAGAAGTATACTAGTCATTACTTAGGGCCCCTTCTCGAGATTTCGCACAGGGCCACCGGAATCTCCCAGACGGCCCTGCTTTGGATGTGGGATACGATTTTCGTTGGCTTGTTTTTTTTTGTTAAAGAAGCTGTATTTGGTAGTTCCCGGAACAAAGGAAACGGAATGGTTACCCTCACATTGAACTGGTTGACATTTTAAGTTTATCAATTTGATAATAAAACGATGAAATTTTGTAATGTTTTGTATATTTACACTCTAAATTTCATTTCATTTACTTTATTATTTATATTATTAGTAGAAAATAAACATCATCGAAATATAAAAAATTGAGGCATATTCAAATAGGGAGTTAACTTTGTTTCCACTTTTTTTTCGGGTGTCAAATGAGCCGCAAGGGCAACTACAATATCAGGTATGGAAATTGGGAAGAATCAGACCGGAATCTATTGTCCACTATAGCCTATAGGTCCAACTTAACCAATTTCCACTCTATTGTAAACTATGTTTTTTTTTTTCACGTGAAAAAAGCTGAATTGAAATGAACTTGAATTTAGTGGAGTTGAACTGAATTGAAGTACGAATTAAATTAATTTATGAACTGAACTGAATGAAACTAAACTAAACTGAAATTAAACGGAAAAAAACATGGCGTAGCGTAATAATTAGCCTTTCTCTATACATCGACCAACTCTAATTCAACTCGACTCATTTCAATCGGATCAAGTTTACGAGGTCTATCCTTAGCCCAATAAATACAAGTCCGACATTCCTTACAATGACGACTGATACAGTGATACACTGATGATATACTCCATAAAAAGACCTGAAAAAGTTATACGATTGCAACTATTAAAAACTCACAAGGTCAAAATCACAATCAATCTTTACACCAATTTGCCGCCATTCTTCTGTTTCCTTATTTAAGCGCCCACCAAAATCCCCCTACCCACAATTCCAGTCGAATTCGTCAACAAAATTCCAACATCCTTCATTTCCAATCCCCAAAATAATCAAAATCCCAAAGAAAAATTCAATCTTGTGTAGTAAAACCATCATTTTCTGAGGTTTTGAATTGTGGGTCGAATTCAAAATCTCAAATTTAATTGATTTACTCATCTGGGTAATGTTACAGACATCAAATTAGTAAATGGGTCAAGGTTCGAATAAGAAGAAGAAACGGAAGAATAAAGGAAGAGGGGTTTCTAAGGATCATCATGGTTTGCATTCTGCTGATTACAGTGAACTCATTTCTGAGGAACTTACTGCTTTGTAAGAATATTACTCTTTCTGTTTCTGTCGACTCATTTTCTTTATTTACGTGTCTCGGTCATTTCTTTACGTTTCTAATTATTTACTGTCGTTCTATTTTGGGAATGCTTTTGATGAACAATTTGATCCTCCACACTCAATTTGGTCTACTTGTCATAATAATTGGGTCTCTTCTCTTTCCGCGGTCTTTGTGCCACAACCAAAGGTAAACAAATGACGGGGAATATTTGATAATGTAATTCAATGGTTGGTATAGTATTAGACAGGATGGTATAGAATAGAGTAATAGAAGTGTGAATTTTAGGCAGGATGGTTGTAGGACTTAAGAGGTGCTTGTTATGATACAATAGGGCTCCAGCCAATTGCGGGGTAAGGGGGTCGGATGTATGCGGCATTGCAGCCTTAAATTTGTGTTAAGAGAATTGTATGAAAGATTGTTACTTCACAGTAAAAAAAAAGTGCAGCAACTGTAGTGGACCATTTTTGATTTATCTGTCATAATTGAGATTGAGTAATATTGAGTCTTTGGCTCAGTTGGAGACAATGGTAACCATGGTATTATATAAGCGTAAAAGTAGAATACTATTACGGGTTATGAAGGTTCAACATGATTGTAGGAGCTTGCCAGTATTTGAAAAATAATATAAGATCAATCATCAATGCTGGGTGTTTTCTCTGGAACCCTTAGGCCGTGTTTGGATAGGAAAAGAGGAGGGAAAGGGAGGGGAGGAGGAAAGAGAGGGGATATGGAGAGGGAGAGTTTTCCTTCCGAATCTTTTCTTTGTTGGAGGGGAAATATTTTGTCTTGGTAGAGGGGAAACGGAGGGATCCATTTTCCCTTCCCTCCAGATCCCTCCATCTCCATTTTGTTAACCAAACAAAAAAAGTTGTCTCTCTTCAAATCACTTTCCTCCCGTTCCCTCCAAATTCTCCTATCCAAACACACCTTAAAGCATGATCGTGGAATTTGAAGTTGGAAAAATATGGATGGTGAGTTAGGTTGTTAATTTTTTGACAAGATATATTACTTCATTAGTTAAGGGGCACCAAGGGGATGACAGCCATGTACAAAAGTTTGTTTGTTATCTCAAGTACTAATGTTGCAACTTGCAAGATGATGGAGTAGCTGGTGACAAACATAAACCTTGTTTCGCTTTTTGGCCTCTTCATATAGTGAAATCTCAATAGTAGATTTGGCTTGGAGAAGTCCTCGACTCCTCGTGGGAATGAGTGATTTCTTGTTGCTTAACATGTGGAATTGACTTTTTTTTTTTTTTTCGCTTCAAATAATAGTGCAGATTGTAAGTAATAATTAGGCCATGGCTCAAACCGGTCTTTTGGGTTTTCATGCACCCGTAACCCGGCTGTAGTTGTGTTTTTGTGAGGGGCGACCGGTGAGGCAATTGTTTTCTGTAAGGGATCCCAGTTTCATCAAGTTAAATTGGAACGCATGTTGTTTCTGAGCTAAGAGAACTTGTTCTGTTAAGCTTCTTTTTCCTTTTCCATAAATACCATGGTTATGGTTGGATTAACCAAGAGAATTTGCTAATAAATTTCCTAGGGTTAGTTGATATAGGTAAACTTGGATGCAGTTTAAACTTCAAACACGTAATTTTTAACTTAGAATTGTCAAGGACTTATTTGTTAACCGACTTACTGATTTCCCTTCTTTTCTCATGTCAGGTCTGCAATATTTCAAGATGACTGCAAGATAAGTTCAGATTCTCATCCACAAGTCACTGTCAAAATCAGGTTTTTTATTCCCTCTTGTGTGAGCAACTCTTGCAACGACTATTTTCTGTATTTGCTGGACTCTCATCCATATATTATAACTATCAGGCCTTACTCAAAGGACACAGGATATGAGAACCTGGATGTTTCAGCCTACTTACTTGTACGGTTAGTGTTTCTGATTGGTGCTCTTGCAATTAGTTCATCATTTTCCTTATAAAAAAATAAATAAAAAATCAGTACATTTTCAACTTCTTTGACTATTATGATTTACCCGTATTCTTTCCTCTTTTGATTCCCTCTTGTTCCTGATTTTGTTTTGTGTGTAGGTGTTTACCAGGGTATCCTTACAAGTGCCCAAAGCTGCAGTTAACCTCAGAGAAAGGTTTGTCTGAAAGTGATGGTGATAAGCTTCTATCTCTACTACATGAGCAGGTATGTCATGCCACTCTGGTGTGGCTAAATTTTACCTCTGCTGTTGATCAACTATTTGCTTCCGTTGGATGTAATAAGAGCAATTTTACGACATTGCTCTGGTGTTGTAGACGCACACTGCCTTACTTTGGTAGTTTAGATGTTTACGGCCTTTCTAGTCAACCTGGATTCACCGTCCTTTGCCGCTTTTATGAATATGAGTCAAATGGAAAATCATAGTATTTGGAAGAGATGTGCCAAAGCCAATACTTGTTACATCTCTAACACATGCTTCGAATGAAAATAAAATCTGGAAAAGCCTTTGAGATAGGATAGTTTATTGTAATTCCAGAATTAAAAATGTTTTCCCCCCTTAGTCTGGATACTTTCACACGATGTGTCGAATACAACGAAGCCTTGCTTGCAAAATAATTTGGGGTTGGTTAACATGAAATATCGATTCAACAAATTGCCATTGTTGTTTTTTAAGTATTAGAGAGTACATTATAAGCATTGCGAAAATTTTATTAATACTTTATTAGCAACTGCTCTAGGCAAACGCTAATGCTCGAGAGGGGCGTGTGATGGTCTTCAATTTGGTGGAAGCTGCTCAGGAGTTTCTCTCTGAAATTGTTCCAGTGTGTCAGCCGCATAACCGGGTAGAAATTTATAGTCAACTGCTCATTTAAAAATGATCTATCAATATGCTGTCTATTATCTTGTGCATTCTTGGTGACAGTTGTGTTTTATTCTTTGACAAGGTTGTGTCGTCAGCTGGTGATGGTGCCAGCCACTTGTCTTCTACAGATGTTGCAGAATTACCCGTAGATGTTACTTCGTCCAAGGATATGTTTGTTTATGTGTCTATGGATCTTTTCAGCAGTTATGAGGAGTCATGGAGTTGGAGTTTTGGAACAGGTGAGGGTGATGAAATGGCCTCTTCGACGCCTTCAGATGGGTCATCTCGATCAAAACAAGTGTACGAAGGTGTTGAAAAGAACTTCAAACAGAAGGATATTAAAGAGGATAGTCGACTAGTTAAATTGGAAACTGTTGAGGAAGGAAGTGAGGATGAAAATAAAAGTTTGTCCTCAACAGATTCTAGTAGATCTCTTTCAGAAGATATGGTTGAGTCTGCCTCTAATTCAGATCAAGACAATAAGGTATTTAAGCCACTCTTTCGTTTGTGGCGTCTGGTATATCTTTTATTTGTTTGATAAAAATAATAATAAAGTAATTAAGAAGCAATAGAGGAAACTTATAACCCAAATGTACGATCACTGCCTGCCTTAAGGAATAAAGTTAAATCATTATAAGCATCAATCCTAACCATTCAAACATTAATCTACCTTCTCTTTCATGGTAATTATAAGCTGACCTATCTTTAGAACTTTGAGATAAACAAACTTCATTTGGAGTTTTTTTGTTCTTCCACATTTGTGTGTGATTTTAATTTGATCTGGAAGTTAGAATAGACCTTGAGGAATAGTTCATGTCATTACCTAGAACTGGTGTTTGAGGCTATGAGTGTGGTCAGTTAGAAAGAGCAATTAAGCTGATAATTGTAAGGCATTGACCTCGGCAAGGTGCCGGGAATAAAAATGTCAGGGATTACAGCTCATGTTTGTGAGATGGGATCTGATTTTCCGTGTTCTTATGTGGCCTCTCACCATTATGTTTCATGACCAAAGACCAAACTACTTTAAATTATAGTTTACCTGTGAAAAATGTTGGGATTTCTCAGGTATATAGTCAATAATCTTAGGCCACATTGCTGGAGTTTTGGAACATGAATCCCCACATTATGATTGGTTGGTTTATGCCCTATGGGGTTTATATTTAGTTATTACCCAATACCTATTGAATCGAGATTGTAATGTGGAATTTGGATAACGAGATTGAATTTTAAGTTAGTGATAAATTAGTGAGGGTAAGCCATAATGAGAATGAATCCTAACTTTGGATGACGAGTGTCAGACAGGCAGCGCATATATGAAACTCAATGGACTCCAAACTAAAAGTATAAGTTGGACTGAACTAGCTTTGTCTTTACCTAGATTCATCGTTTAAAGACATGAGTCATGGACACATAACAAATTTCGTTTTAATTACTCCCTCCGTTTCATTTATTTCTTCCACATTCAAGCATTCCTCAATATTAAGGAAAACAATTAACAATGAAAAAGTAGTTTGGATGAAGAATGCGTGGGCAACTTAAACGAGGGAGAATTGGAGTACATGAAAGAAAGAAACCGAATAGGAAAACTGGAACACATCAAGGAAATATAGGTAGTTCTGTTCATATCAAAGGCAAGAAATGCTAGGTTCTCTGCTTCTGCTCCCTATCTAATAAATGTCTCTAAATGATGCCTTTTCAGGATGAGCACGAAGGATCCTTCTTGTTTTTTGGCGACATTGATGATCAAGAATCTGGATCATCAAAGTCATCTTTTGCAACTTTAGCGAATGGCCAGACATCTCAAAATATCAGAAGAGACCTGGTTATGGTATTGCTCTCTTCTCAACTTTTTCGTTGCCTGTTTATGGATTACGTCTCTATTTGGTTTCCAACTTTTCTCATTTTTATGATAGGCCCATCTTTTGCGCTTGGCTTGTGGCTCTAAAGGCCCTCTTACAGAGGCCATGCCGAAGATAGCGTCTGAATTGCACAAGTTAGGAGTAAGCCATTGATATCCTCCTTTTCTCACAAATTGGAATGTGCTTTTAATTCTGTTTTTATAACGCAGTTAACCTGTATCGTTTTCTCCAGATTTTTTCAGAATGGGCACGCGACATTGCTACTAACCCGTCCACGCTTTATAGCAAGAGTTTTGATCATGTTTTTCATCATCATATGGTGAAGTTCTTCTCTAGCTCTCTCTATATCGCTATTTTTATTTTTCCTTCATCATATATGGCAGGTTTATTCTATGTACCGCATCATAATCTTTGCTCTGTTATGATGCAGGTCACATCTGATATATCTGAGTTCTGGGAGCCAGTGTCTGATTTTAGTGACCAGAATTCATCTCTTTTGAATTCTCGGTATCTTAGTGATTTTGAGGAGCTGCAGCCTCTTGGTAAGCAAGCATTAACAAGCATTAATTTAATTAGCCCATTCCCTGGGAGATAATAGCACTCTTGTCTTTCAGACAAAAATGCCGTTAAAGTAGCATAAGTGTTTTCCTTTTAACGTTTAATTTACTGCCCTTACTTCTTTAAAATTTATGATCGTTCTGTATTTCAAAACAAACACGTTTCTTTACATGGGCTGTATGCTGCAAAGATGAAGCACATAATATATGTGATGTTTGGTTTGTGCCTTACATGTGTAACTTGTGTGACAGGCCAAGGTGGTTTTGGTCATGTTGTCCTGTGCAAAAATAAGTTAGATGGAAGGCAGTATGCTGTAAAGATGATTCTTCTCAAGGATAAAAGACCTCCCGTTAATGATCGAATATTGAGGTATGATATTATAAATTCCAATGTTGGCCAGGTGCAACTATTTCTTACCAAGAACTCTTTAAGAGAAGATATCTACTGGATTTTATATTTTTGTCGACGAAAAACTAAGAAGACAGCAGAGAATGATTTTTTATTGTTATTTTTTCGATTTGAATATTTTTATTCTGTATTTATTAATTTGTTATTGTTATCATCATATTACGTTGTGTGATTTATAGGGAAGTTGCTACTCTTGCTCGTTTGCAGCATCAACATGTTGTCCGTTACTATCAGGTAGGGATTATGTTTATTATTCGCATGACTTATTTGTCATGAATAAGTTTGTTCTTGACAGTTAAAAGTCAACTTGTCATTTTTTACTCTACTTATTGAGATGTTGGTCAACATGATTGATTGCTGTTCCTACCTCGCATTTTTATATGCAGTGTGATTGGTTTTATGAGGCTCAATATATGTTTCGACTTTATATGCTCTTGTGGTTTGCAGTTCACTACCATTATTGTCTGATGCTCCTCTTTCTTCAAATTCTGCCACTTGTTCTTGAATACTGATGGCTGTGTTACATAGCATTATTTTAATTTTTATCATTAGTGATTGTGAAAGTATTGTTGACGTGTTAGTCCTCACACTGTCACTTTTAGTATGATGCTGTGTCCTTTTTAAATGCGTTATTATCACAAGGTTGTGAATTCACGATACATTTAACTATAGAAATGTTTGGTTTAGCTCATTTTTTTGTGTTCAATATCAGTATAATGATTTAACACCTTTTCTTACCTTCTGAAACTCTTAGGCATGGATTGAAACCGGAGTTGCAGGACATTTGGGAGACAGCTCCTGGGGTTCACAGACCGGTGCAACCCCCAGCTTCACCTACAAGGGTGGTACAGCTGGTACCTCTTCAGATATTGGGCAGGAAAACAAGCTTGAATCACCGTATCTGTATATTCAAATGGAATATTGCCCTAGGTAAACTCTTATGTCTACCCTTGACTGGTTTTTACTTTACTTGTTCTAAACCAGCCTTCTCTATTAGTTGGTTGATTGGTTCTTGGCTCGGAACAGATTTGTTTCACCCTATGGGTCCGGAGGGGGGGGGGTGTCCTTAGTTGTTATCATTAATCTACTTCGTCGTTGCTCCGCTCATGTTTGTACCAGCTTATTAGATCAGTTATGTCTCGAATGACTTTCATTAAGTTAGAGGATTTCGTCTTTATCTTGGGAAAATTCGGTTCTTTCTTCTGTTTTGTCTAAACTTTTGGAGGGATGGTGGTGTATTTTTGGAGCAAACCACAATGGTGAAGGCATCTTGAGGATGATCTTATAAGGTGAAGTCGTGGAGAGTAGATATCAATATATTACCATGGTTCAAAAATTAGGTATCTGTTGTAGTCGCGGTAGCGGTATAATCGGTCGTTGCAGACGGATTGTGGTAAATCTTGGTGATTTCTCTGGCGATATCTCGTATATGTAGAGTGAAAATATGATACAACTCGTCTGATACGATACAAGGATATCATAGTAGGTCTGCAAAGAAAAAGGGTCAGGGTAACTCCATATTGCTTGTCTTTTGGGGATCTCCGTTATTGGCATTTTATTCAACTTTGTATCGAAATGTGTCACTTATTGAGCCTAACCCACAAAGCGCATCTAAGGCATTCCAAGATGTTTTGGCTAGTGCCTCTCTAAGCGCACCTCAAGGTGCATTTTTTTCAACCAAGATTCAACATGGCTATATGTACTCATGGACTCGCGGTCCAAAAACCCGCTTGTAGCATGGGAGAGAAAGGTAGATAAGCTGTGGAGAGTTGAATTCTGGATGATATGAGTGCGTGATTGGTCTGTGTTCTAGCGTCTCTTTGTGATTGATGAGTGCTTTTCTCCCCTTATACTTTTGGAGTGTACCCCTTCTTGTGTCAGTGGAAGACATTCCTTTCACTTTCATTTAGTTATGTTCCTTAAAAATTTGGAAGGTAATGTTCCTTTTTTATAAGTAAGATATGCGGAGTAATATTAATCAAGGGTAATGTTTATCCGAATATTTTAACATGTTAGTGTATCTGCAATCATTAGCACTACCTTCAAGTTAACAGCCCCTCCTTCAGTTATCTTGCTACTTATGGTGGTCAATTTCAAATGTTTCTTTGAGCTTGAGGTTGCTTTGATTCCCCTGTAATCTTTGTTCATAGACTTCCTTTTTTGTGCATGGTAGAGATTCCTTTCAAGCACTTCTGATTATTTTCTGTAAAAATTATAGAAATAACCACAACTTCCTTGTGACTATGTGAGTATTATAGAAATTGGTCGTTTGCAATCCTTAGCAACACTTTTGAAGTTGACTGCTCCTTCCTCAGTTCTTTGCATCTTATGGTCAATTTCAATTTTGTATTATATAATATATATTTCCCATAACATGCAGGACTCTCCGGCAACTGTTTGAATCATACCGTCATTTTGACAAGGACTTGGCTTGGCACTTGTTTCGTCAAATAGCTGAAGGTTTGGCCCACATACATGCCCAAGGAATCATCCATCGTGATTTGACACCAAATAACATCTTCTTTGATGCCCGGAATGACATTAAGATTGGTGATTTTGGGCTAGGTATGCTCCCCTAGCTTTCAACCTCAATAATTTTTTTTCACAAATTACTGTTTGAATCACACTGTGTACTGTACTGTAGGATGGCAGCAGCCAGCTGCCAGTAGCTTTGCTGATTAGAATCTGTTGATGAATAGTAATTAATAATCCTCTTTATGCTGTTGATCTTGTGCATTACAAGTTCACAAGTTTTAATCTATTGCTCCTATCATGCATTCTGTATTTCATTGTTTCTCAGCCCAATAATTGACAGCCTGCTCATAATCCTGACTGACCTCATCTATTACAGCCAAGTTCTTAAAGCTCGAACAGCTGGATCAAGACACAACTTTTCCTTCAGATGCTGCACCAGGTGTGTCTATGGACGGTACTGGTCAAGTTGGTACTTATTTCTACACTGCACCTGAAATTGAGCAAGGATGGCCGAAAATTGATGAGAAGGTCAGTGTCATTCTCTTTTGTTAGGTTATTGGCATAGTATGAAATATCAGTTTGAGACTGGACCTTGGAATCAGCCGCCGCAGCCTGATTTGGTTGTTGTGCTGTAAATGCGGACGATACCGCCTCAAAATGTGGCCACAGTAGCCTTCGTAACCACAATACATACCCCATGGCACAAGCTTTTTAGTGTGTTTGGATAGAGATTTAGGACGGAAGAAGAGAGGAGGGGGATGGAGAGAAGTAGAGTTAACTCACTCAGTGGGGTAGATCAAGTGATCTGTTGTGTAATATTTGATGACAGTTTCTGTTATCATAAGGTCAATAGGTTGGTCTAAAACTCCAAAATTTGCCAAAACTAAAATGGGTAAAAGTAGATTGGTATATTTAAATAAGGAAAGTGAGTAACTTGACTTGGATGGAGGGCTTACCAACTTGTTGGTGTAGCATGTCTAAAAATTTATTTCCTTCTAGTTTTCCTTGTATGTGCTTGAATATACCCTACAACATTGCTGCAGGCAGATATGTACAGTTTGGGTGTAGTATTCTTTGAATTATGGCATCCATTTGGTACTGCAATGGAAAGGCACGTCATTCTCTCTGACCTGAAGCAGAAAGGAGAACTTCCTCCAGCGTGGATTACTGAGTTTCCTGAGCAGGCGTCCTTATTGCAGAGGCTAATGTCTTCTAGCCCATCAGATCGTCCATCTGCTACCGAACTGCTGCAGCATGCATTTCCTCCTCGGATGGAGTATGAGTTGCTAGATAGTAAGTATATATTTCTTTTAATCTTTATGCTGTACTCAAATGATATTCCATGTTAATGTAGCTTCTTATTGATAAAATTTCTTTGGTCTTCGTGTGAATTTATCATCTTTCGGCTGTAAATTCACAAGACAAGGGTTCCGAAGAATAATATACACAAAGTATCACCTTCGAAGCCACAAAAAAAAAAAAAAAAAAAAAAAAACTAATGAGTGCCAAGAAACCAAACAGGTA